>JAMPIV010016889.1:0-47791 GCA_024509875.1 Oreohelix idahoensis
GACATACCACTCATGACACTTCCCATCGCAAGGATAACGGTGAAAACTCGCTATGTGGAAGGAGAAATCAGAGCAGCAGTGATAGATGAACCAATTTACCCTCTGATATTGGGGTGTAGATACGTCTTCTTGGGGAATCCCGAGAAACCTGTGATCATGGCGACAGTGCAGACCAGGTCACAGAAGAAGGAGGAAGAAGGTGAACCTATAAACGCTCATCCAGAGGAGATGAGGAAGGCGCAGGCTGAGGATAGGACACTCAAGCCCTGTTTTTAAAAAATTGCCCAAATGCCACACACCTCCGAGCAAGGGGGAATATTTCATGAAGAACAAACTCTTATACAGGAAGGCCGGAACTGGAACAAATGGTCACAACCAGCTGGTTCTTCCCATTGCATATAGAGAGAAAGTGATGGAACTCGGACATGCAATCCCCTTCAGTGGTCACATGGGGATCAGCGCCACAGGACAGCGTATAGCTTGTCATTACTTCTGGCCAGGGATAACGGAGGATATAAAAAGATATGTCAAATCCTGCCCAGAATGTCAAAGGGTAGCTCCAAAGCACTGGACTGCCCCTGCAACTCTAGGGGAAATGCCCATAGTGGGAACACCTTTTGAGAGGGTTGCAGTGGATATTGTAGGACCTCTCACTCGGACCAAGAGGAGGAACAGTTACATCCTTACTCTGGTGGACACTTGTTCTATGTGGGGAGAGGCGGTAGCCCTGCCATCAATTGATTCAAAACATGTAGCAGAGGCACTACTTACAATATTTACCCGATTAGGATTCCCGCATCAAATCTTGACGGATAATGGTTCTCAGTTCAAGGGGAAACTAACGGAAGAAGTTTTTAAGCTATTTCAAGCCAGGCACTTTCATTGTAGTCCGTACCATCCACAAGGGAACGGCCAGGTAGAGAGGTTCAATGGGACTCTCATTTCTATCCTGAGAAAGCTGGCACACGAAAAAAACCGGATCTGTGGGATCAATTCCTGCCCGCCGCATTGTTTGCGTACCGGGAGGTACCACATAGTTCAACCGGGATGGCTCCCGCAACTCTGCTATTTGGGAGGCCAATAAAAGGTCCTTTAGAAGCTTTATTAAGGACCTGGACAGATGAGAAGGCGGAAGAGACTGTTACCTCATCGTATCAATATGTGAACGAACTGACCACTCGTTTGAAAGCTGGATGGAAACTGGCAAATGATAATTTGAAACAAGCCAGGAAGAAACATGCAGCATATTTTAATAGGAAGGCAAAGGACAGGGAACTGGCAGTCGGAGAGAAGGTGCTGCTTCTACTACCGGGAAGCCAGAATAAATTACAAATTGGTTGGCAAGGTCCATATACGGTTCTAGAGAAGGTGTCTAGAACAAACTATAAAATTGACAAAAAGGGGAAGGAAAAAGTTTATCATGTAAACCTGTTAAAGAAGTATCTGGACAGACCACTCCAGGAAAGCACCCCCTTATTGACCTTGGCTATTGCAACCCAGATGCAAAAAGAACCACTCACCTCACATGAATACCCATTACATCCTTGTGAAACAGCAGCACAGGTAAAAGTCAGTAAGCACCTGACTAAAAACCAGAGGGAGAGAGTTCAACAAGTTCTGGAGGAACATACAGATGTATTAACAGATAAACCAGGCCATACAAATTTGCTACAGTATGACATGAAACTGGTAGACTCAAACCCAATCTGTATGAGAGCCTATTCTATTCCGTTCGCGAAGGAGAAGGCATTAAAGGAAGAAATAGATTATTTATTGAAGGAGGGGATTATTTCGCACAGTGAATCATCTTTTAGTTCTAGTGTCGTTTTGTTGAGGAAACCGTCTGGGGAACACAGACTGTGCATAGATTACAGGAAACTGAATGCTGTCACAGAAGGACAAGTGGATCCATTACCAGACACAAAACAGCTATTTGCCAGACTGAACAAGGCAAAATACTTTTCAAAAGTGGATCTTAGTAAAGGCTATTACCAGATCCCAGTGAAGCCTGAAGTGAGACCTTATTTGGCTTTTAGCACTTCGGATGGACATTATGAATTCAATATGCTACCATTCGGACTGAAAAATGCTCCGAGTGTGTTTTCAAGGATGATGCGAAAATTGTTGGACCCCCTGAATAACCCATGTATCACGAATTTCATGGATGATATTCTCGTCGCCACAGAGACATTTGAAGAACACATTGAAGCTCTGGAGATGTTGTTTGATAGACTTCGGGAGGCGAACTTAACTGCTAGGCCAACAAAATGTTGTATTGGATGCAAAGAGTTGGAATTCTTGGGGCACACTGTATATCAGGGTAAAATGACCCCTGATCCTAAGAACTTGGAAAAACTGCAGAGAGCACCTAGGCCGCAAACCAAAAAGGACGTGCGATCATTCGTGTCGTTATGCGGATTTTATCAGAAATACATCAAAAATTTTAACGCCATTTGTGCTCCTCTGACTGATCTGACTCGCAAGGGACTTCCAGATAAAATTATTTGGACTGCACAATGTGAATTAGCGTTCCAAGAGTTAAAGGAAAAACTCACTAGCAAGCCTATTCTCAAACTGCCTGATTTGACACAGGACTTTGTCTTAAGAACCGATGCAAGTAATGTGGGACTAGGAGGGGCTTTGTTGCAAAGATCATCTTCACCTGATGGGGAACTTAAACCAGTCGCTTATGCAAGCCGCAAATTGAATAAGGCGGAACAAGGATACTCCACAAGCGAAAAAAGAATGTTTAGCATTAATCTGGGCAATAAAGAAGTTTCAAATCTATCTGTATGGTAGGACATTTGTGGTGGAGACGGATCATCAGCCTCTCGTGTTCTTGTCTCAGGCTAAGCATGAAAACGCAAGATTGCTGAGGTGGTCTTTATTGCTTCAACCTTATCAGTTTAGTATCCAATATATCCCAGGCAAATTGAATGTCGGTGCAGATTTCCTCAGTCGGCACCCCTGTGATCAAAATTAGAGTAATGGCAGACGTGAGGAGTAATTTTACCTATGTGTATCGCTGGTTTTGGAACTTGCCATAGGCATGTTTTCAGGTGGGGAGATGTGTAGTGAAATTGACAGAGATACAACGGTAAAATTCCTCCAAGGATAACATTTAAGGATAAAAAACATAATGCGTAGGCTGCTGATGTACATGATCGCCTAGACCGCGGGTCATCACCCTCCATAAAAATTGACTTGCTAGACAGGAGGGGAACGGAGGATCAAAAAGGAAAAAATATGACTGGAAAGGCTAAGGAGACGCAATGGGGGGGGCGGGGGGGGGGGGGGGGGGGGGGGGAAATGGATGAAAGTAAAAAAAATTCAAGTTCCCCCAAATTGACACGAGGTACGGAATTGGACGTTTTGCGATACCAAGCGCTTGATTTGAATTTGAGCGGAAGAACGCAGATGTCTGAAAAAAATTGCAAAAATTAAAAAGTAAATTTTTCTTAATATTAATGTTAGGAATATAAAAATTAGCTGGCCAGATGGCCTATTCTGAGCAGTGAACGAATATGGTCTTAATTTTACAGACGGATAGATAATATTGAAAATAATGACAAAAGACAGTGTAGTTTACATCAGCCACAGACTGCATTGAATCTAACATATCGTTATTTGCACACAAAAACACGACCTTGGACACAGATGTTCAAATTTACTTGGCATAGAAGTGAAGGGACATTGGTGGTAGCTGTGTCTAAATATAACTTTTTACAACAAAAAATTTGAAGGGGAGAGAACGGTTGGGTCAAAAATCGAGCACAATTTTGTAGAAACACAAGTAGAGACGGACAGACTAACAGATAACCATCCATACGTGACTGAAGCTTGACTGAAATGACTTTAGTGAGGAAATTTGAAATTAAAAATAAACCTCGGCAGTGATTGGCCACAGACAATCATATCATTAGCGCTCAGAGCGCATTTGGGGTCATTCTTCAATAATTGTTCAGTGTTAGACACAGATTTTAAAGTGTGGTGTTTTCCCATATGAAAGACAGTGAGTTAAATTTAGGGACGCCATCCTATAGCCAGCAGCTCAGCTGAGTTTTGCTAGCACTTCTGTGTTAATTATTCATAATCTGGTAAGATTGAAATTATTTCTTTATATATTTTGAATATTGTTTCATGTTCGAGTGATTTGATACTGCCACATCATAATCTAGCCTTACAAACAAGTAGGGATTTTGCTCTAGACCCCCCGCCCAAGTCAGGGTCTAGGGACTAACAATGTACCTAAACACCAGCAAGGATTATGCAAGACCGATCAAGAGTTGAGAATAAGGAAACATATTACCTATCCTCTTTTAGGGTAGAAAACTAATAATTATTTTTCAGAATCTATAGTCTGGGAGGATCTATCGGATGTAAACCCACCATGGTAACTGTGCTGTTTGGTCAGAGAGATCTGACCTGTCTGTATAATGTGGTTGTTGTGTCAGTGTGGTGTCCAGACGTGGGTAGAGAATAGATTTTGACACATGGCCCATACTTTGATTGCAGAGCTGCGAGTTTCTGTCGTCCACGAAGAAGTATCTATTCGGGTGGTGATTTACACAAGTGTATCTGTGCAGTCCTTGTGACAGAGACCACCATTATTGCCCGCCAGCACGGAGAGGTGGGACCACCTGATTTCAGCACCAGAGCTACAAATACCAGATGAGTGAGCCTCTGGTCTGCTGGATATTCACCAACCCCATTTAGTTGCAGATACCCCATAAAAATTCCCACCATTTTCTGGACACTATGTAGTCAATATAGACAGGTGTGATGAGACCACCCCAACAGCACAGACAATAAATATCCTCCCTAGTAGCTGACTACCAGAACATTTTAATAAAACTAACTATTCTAGTACTTAAATATGTTCACTTTTGCATTTATTATGTAACATTCCATGCATAATTTTTATAAATTTTAAATCCTTCTTTTTAAAACAAGTTCTGGTCAAAATAAAACTTGATCCAGAACAAATAAATGTAATATAATTATATCAAAAAACTTTACACACGTGAGTTAGTTCAGTGTATTGTAACACTTGTTAATCTTATTAGTCTTGTTAAATATCTATGGGTATATTTATAACTATCACACCACAGTACACATCATAACCCTAGACACTTTACGCAGCTACATTCATAAAAAAAAAATTAAGTGTGAGGTCGTAGTGGTAGCAAGAAAGGCCTTCTGACAATTCTCAATTACATTTTATCTCAGGAGCCTTCACAGCTGGCCTCATACAATTTACATGTAGTACCATCATCATCATACAAAACCATCAATACCACTACAGGCTGCCCAATTTGTTTCCACACTTTGGCCGTCTGATGCAATGATTGCATGTAGTTCTTCGTAAAACTTATCTTTGACGTCATCCTGGTTTGTCATAGTTGGTGCATACGCGCTAATGATGGTGGCATGTTTTCTTCCATAGAACAGGGGGATCTTGACCGTCATCAGTCGGTCATTTATTCCCTTTGGGGGCCCCGCCAACTTGCTGACAATTGCTGTTTTGATTGCAAATCCAACCCCTGCTTCTCGTCTTTCTTCAGTTCCTCTTCCGCTCCAAAAGAATGTATAACCTGCACCCTTTTCGCAAAGTTGGCCCTCACCTGCAAGTCGAGTTTCACTCAGTGCTGCTATGTCAATGTTGTACCTGGCCAGTTCTCTCCCAATCAGGGCAGTTCGTCTCTCAGGTCTGTTTGCTTTAAAGTCTTTGTCAAGGAGAGTGCGCACATTCCATGCGCCTAGAATGAGGGGGAAAAATCTGTCCTTTCTTTTTCTTATATGTCGCCCGCCGAAGTAGGGTACCCACCAACCGCGGTAAGCTGGTTAGGTAATGGTGGAGCAGGCAATGTTTAGGGCACCTTTTCTAGCCCCTTCCTCATGCCATGGAGGTGAGCAGTGCTTTCCTAAAGAGGGCTGCTCAGTCACTCAGGGGGCTGCCGAATCCCACTGCTGCTCCGATCAGTGGAAGACGACCATATGGCCTGAGCCGCCTGTGTGTAGGTCTGCGACTACGACTGCCAGCGCACCCACGCCTGCCGCTTCGCCGCTCGCCCATCGCCACAGGACTTGTGAGTGGATGGATGAATGGATGAATGGATGAAAGAGTGACTTGCGCGGGGATTTGGATTAAAGTGAGGAAGAGTTGCGCAATTCGTCAACCTCACTCTCTCGCCTGGGTCCATCTCAATCCAGTGGCAAGACAAGTCGAGACGACTGGAGATGAAGTCAAGTGCAGTGGATGACCAGGGCTTTCTACGTGCCTCGCCGTGCTCCTTACGCTTCACAGCGCGTTGCTGGTAATCGCCGTCATGCCCGTTGAACCAACAGGTGGTTTCTTCCGCGCAGTCTATCGAATCCAGTCTTCGCATGCATGGGTAGGCAGACCCTAACTCACCGAAGGTTTATAACCATTCAGCTACCCTCACCTAGTTTAGCCGGCCTGTCAAAGCCGTTGCCCGGGGGGTGGCCGCTGTCGCATGCTGACAGCTACGAGGAGCCACAGGTGAGAGCTGGATGCCAGGTTTGGACCAAAGGTGGCCGAGCTGCCCTGAAAAGGGCATGACAGCTCCTTCACCAGAGGTACTACCAATACCTGACTTGTTTAAGCAGTACGTTTGTAAACACGATACATGCAGAAGCGATTCCATTGGTTCGTTAAGGATATACTGTCATAATGTATGGCGCACTGTTTTGGTCAGAATGCCGTTTTGGGGAATTCGACTTCACGACAAATGGCCAAAACCTAGAGAATCTAATGTGGGTCTTCAAAGAAATCTACTTTCGCACAAGATTACTTTTGGCAGAGACACAGATAGAAGGATGATGATGCTTCTACATTGAGGGAGTGTTCACAAGATGTTTCAGAAGTTAAGAACAATGCTGCATGATTCTTAGCAACGTTAAGTTTGTATCTGCCCAACAAATTTTGTGAAGAAGTATTATATAATTTAATTTAGCTTGTACAAACCCCCAACTGAATTAACAATGAAATTCTTATTATTATTTGGCTCTATGGATGTAAATGTAGATATATTTAAGATACCGATTCATCCGTGTGCACTTCTTTCTGTAATAACTAAATCAACTGTGAATTTATAAACAACTGCATATAAACAATTTAATGATCAATTACTTTGGAACAAATGTAAATAAATAAACTAGTGATTACTAAAAATTAGGTCCGTCAATCGAATCTTTTCTCCTAATTTTTACTTTCCCTGAGTGTATATCATATTACTCAAAGAATATGACGAAAATCGCCATTCTGTTAGTTAATTTACTGGGGCTGGACAGCACAAGTGGCTTGTGTCTGGTTGGACATGTTTAAATATCCATACAATTATTTAAAATAGTAGTAGATATATACATATGATGGCATCATCTTCCACTCCCTTCTCCACTTGAAATCTGGGGTTACCTCTGCTTTTGGTTACCTGAGAGAACTAGCACAAAGCAATCGCCAACGCTTTGATGTGGTGGTTCATGAATATATCATTTTTACGTGCTGAGGTTGCAAGCCTCTTAAGGACTAGTATAACCATCAGCAAGTTCAAACATTTCACATTCTTACTTACTTAGTCGTTCCCCTTCTACCGTGAGGTGTAGAGGTTTGGAAGAGAGAGCGCCAGACCATTCTATCAGCTGTCTTCTTCCTGGCCTGGTTCCATTCTAGTCCTCGGTCCTTCAAAGATTGTCTAATGTTGTCCTCCCAGCGAACTCTGGGTCGTCCTGGAGGTCTGGATCCCTGGCTCTTTGTTTCCCATGCTTGTCGTGGTAGCCGATCTTCTCCCATTCTGCAGACATGGCCAAACCATCTTAGTTGGGACTGTTCTATTTGGGTCTGCAGCGGATGGGATTTCAGGCCTTGACGGATCGTCTGGTTGCGGACCATGTCTCTTCTTGTTACTTCAACCACTTTCCTCAGATACCTCATTTCTGAGGTTTGGATCTGGCTTTTGTGGGTTGTAGTCATTGCCCACGACTCGCATCCATATGTCAAAACTGGGACATAGGTGGAGCGGTATACAGCCATCTTCGTTTTCTTACCAACCTCTTTCTTGCTGAGGAATCCACAATTTATGGCCTGAAAAAGTCTCCCAGCCGCTGCTTTTCGAGTGGCCAACTCTTCTTTGATGCCTCCCTTTCGGTCTATAATAGCTCCGAGATATTTAAAGTGGTCGACCTGCTCCAGGACCTGTTCTCCCAACTTAATCTGATGTTTTCTTTCTTCTCGTGATATCACCATGGATTTTGTTTTAGAGCTGCTTATGACCATCCCTCTCTTCTCCAGCTCTTCCTTCCAGACTTGCAGGTTGGATTGGAGATGTGCCTCTGATTTAGCAATCAGGGCAACATCATCAGCAAATGCCAGCTCCGAAATATAGACCTGTCTCATCTTCCAGTACCCCACTGAATACTTTCTTGTTCTCTCCTTACATGCCTTGATGACATCGTCCATGAGGAGTATGAAAAGATAAGGTGACAGGATATCACCTTGTCTTACACCACTGGTGGTCCTGAACTCTTCTGACTTATGGTTTGCTGTCCTCACATAATTTCTGCAAGACTTGTAGAAGCTCTGTATAGCATGAATCAGAGGTGCTGGAATATTCTTCCTTGCCAAACAGTCCCAACGTTTGCTCCAGGGGACTCTGTCAAACGCCTTTTCCAGATCTATGAAACAAAGATGGATCTCACTCTTATACTCAAGGGCCTTTTCACTCAGCTGTCTGAGTGTGAAGATTAGGTCTTGAGTACTTCGGTTTGCTCGGAATCCGCACTGGACCTCATCCAACTGTGGCTCAGCTAGGCGTCGGAGTCTCTGCTCTAGGATTCTAGAGTAGATGTTACCAGGGACACTGAGAAGGGATATGCCTCTATGGTTTCCACATTGTCGATTGTCACCCTTTTTGAAAATTGGTGTTATGATGGCAATCTCCCAATCCTTTGGTATGGTCTTGTTGCACCATGCTGCCTGTAGGACCTTTAAGAGTAATAGGTCGCCTGATGCTCCCATGTACTTAACCATTTCTGGTGTTATACCATCATGCCCTGCTGCTTTGCCCATCTTGATTTTCTCTAGTGATGCCCTCAGTTCTTCCATCTTTATGTCATCTTCACCATCATTGGTTTTCTCTTCTGTGCTAGTGGTTATCATTTCTGTTGCTTCACCATGCTCACCATCCAGGAGTTCTGAGAAATATTCTTTCCATCTTTCCATTACTTCCTTCGGGGCAGTAAGCAATTTGCCTTGCTTGTCCTTTATAAATTTGAGAGGGCATTGTTTTTCCTTCCTCATGTTCTTTAGGGTCTTATAGAACAATTTCTGGTTTTCTTGTGCATCTTTTTCTAGCTTTTCTCCAAATTCTTCCCATGACTTCTGTTTTGCTGCTAGCACTTTGTTCTTTGCTTCTGTTCTGAGTATCACATATTCTCTATATTTTTCCATTTGTCCTGTTGTGTTTTTAGCTCCTAAGTATTGTTTCCATGCCATTTTCTTCTCTCTTATTTTCTCTTTGACTTCCTCTGTCCACCAAGGTGTCCTCTTTCTCTGGTTCCCAAGTCGGACTTCACCGCATGCTTCTGCAGCAGCCGTCTTTATGATATCCTTGAATTTATTCCAGAGGGTTTCCAAGTCATCAGGTCGTTCTTCTGTGTTGCTCACTGCTGTAGCAATAAGCCCCTGATATCTGGTCTTAATTTCTGGCTCTCTCAGCTTGTAGGTCCTGATGCTCATTTCTCCTGCTCGTTTACTTGGTTTCTTGCGTGATGTTGGGCAGTTCCTAGGCTGAGCAACTCTTTCAGTTGTTCGTTTGATTGTTAGCAGGTAGTGATCACTTCCAATCTCTGGCCCCCTCCAGACTCTTGCATCTCGGACATATCTGAATGAGCTTCTCCGAACAATGGCATAGTCGATCACTGACTTCTCATTCTTGGTTGGTTCACATCTAGTGTATGCATGTATGCGCTTATGGGGGAACTTTGTGTTTGTAATGATCAGATTCTGCTCACTGCAGAATCTAAGGAGTCGCTTTCCATTGTCATTAAGAGTATCTTCTCCATATCTTCCGATAACTCCACCCCATCTAGCATGGTCATTTCCAACTCTGGCATTAAAATCTCCGAGCATGATAACTTCATCTAGGCAGTCATCCACTGTCCTTTGAAGCAGCTCGAAGAATTCATCCTTGACCTCTGCTCTCTCATCCTCATTTGGCCCATACACTATGACCAGGTTGACTATGGTTTCTCCTTCTTTTAGTTTTACAACCATAATGCGCTCCGAGACAAAGTTCCATCCCTTGATACTATCTTTTTGATTTTGGGCCACAATGCAACCCACGCCCCCTTTAGCTCTTTCAGATATGGGTACACCACTGTAGAGCAACGTGTTGCCATCGAGATCCATGACTCCTTGTCCTTTTTTCTTCGTTTCCGTTATAGCCAGGATTTCTAGTTTTGCTTTCCTCATCTCTTCCACCAGCTCCTCTTCCTTCCCATTTATACTTCTTGTGTTCCAAGTTCCATAAGTCGTAGTCCGTAGTCCGTTCCAGTTCGTCGCCTTTAGAATCAGTCCGGTTTTCTCTCTTGTATTTCTCGTAATCATAGTTTAAGACAAACAGGTGATTGGCCTGTTGTGCCTTTGCATGGTGGAGGGGCTGCCTCCTTACGGCCTCCATGCAGGCCGCCCTCCTCCTTTTTCATCCGGGCTTGGGACCGGCATGGGCGGAGTTCATTTCAAATTCAAAGTATAAAAATATGTTACAACTTACCCGAAACTAGTTGGGAATTAGACTTCCTGCTCAGTGGAATAGTCTTGGCAACTTGATAAAGATGCCTCGAACACGCGTCTGGGGTATTATTTCTAGTAAAGAATCCCTGTGTGACTTTGTGAGTAGGTCCTGTAGGAGTCTGGTTTCCGTATTAAAAGGTGGGGTTTCCTTATTGTATTATTTAAAAGGTGCGCCAATACTTGTTTTCCTTTCCTATAAGTTCAGGATCCTAACTTCTACTCTTTCCTGGCTTCAGTCCAAGCTGCCTACTTTAGACGAGTCTGGAATTCAGTATTGTATTCTAAAATGTTCTACGTCATATTGCAGTTCTGCCCACGCTCACACCTGGCGTTTCCGACAAAACTTTCAATCAACGTGAATGTATATTAGCCTCTAAATTACTAAGCCAATGGCATTCATAAGTGCATGTTATTATAACGTTCCTCGTGTATTTTTCTGCGTGACTCGTGCGTTTGTAAAATTCAAACTGTCAACCTCCGTATATGGACTTGCTATTTCTGTCAGTTCTCGGCAATGATTACCACTACACCTTCTTACATTTACCATGCTCATAACACGTTTGCCCAGATGTTTATTCAGGCGTGTCTGTAATATGCCACCACATTGATATAACTGACCGGCGCTACCTATCCAAACAACCACTGAGCGTCATAAGTCGTTTATGTCTTGTCGTCAATCTGAGTTTAGCTGTAACTTATCTCCGCGAGGATAGACAGACAAGCCTGACACGTATGGATGGAAGAAGTGAAAACATTGACACGAAAATACCAAATACTGTCGGAGGTAGGAACATAGAACGTGCCAACAATCGAATGGCGCACATACTTAAGACGCACAATAAAGGTGGATCAATACTGCCGGAGAGAAAAAGGGAGCGAACAAAATTATGTGACAGCTGAGGTTCAATGATGTGTGCAAGAGAGATATGAGGACACTGGACATAAATCCAGCAACCTGGGAGGATGAAGCTGCCGATCGCACCAAGTGGCGATGCTATTTATGGCGCAACCTCAGATTGGGCGAAAAGAAGCTCATACAACAAGCTGAAGAGAGGAGAAAACGTCGAAAGCAGCACCAGGAAAATAAAAAGCTGAGGGCTGTCACCTCAGGGGCGCATTCCCATAGTCAATTATGACTGAAGGGGCTATACATTCAACATCAGAATGAATAAGGCAAGAACAGCCTTCTTTAGCCTAAACAACATCTGGAAGTCCTCCCAATACAGCACAAGCACAAAATTAAGATTATATCAGAGCTGTGTGCTTTCTGTGCTTCTCTATGGTGCGGAATGCTGGAGAGTTACAGAGAAGGAAATGTCGAAATTGTCCTCTTTTCACACAACATGCCTAAGAAAAATTCACCGAATCTTTTGGCCGAATACCATCGCTAACCAAGATCTGCTTACTCGTAGCAAGCAAGAGGACATGCACACCATCATAGCTGGCAGACGCTGGAACTGGGTTGGTCATGTCCTCAGAAGAGACCCCGATGCCATCACAAGAACAGCTATGCTTTGGACCCCTGAAGGAAAACGAAAGAGAGGCCGACCAAAAACAACCTGGCGGAGGACTGTGGAGGCTGAGATGCAAAGAATGAACCAGAGTTGGGGCACTGTACGAAGGATGGCCACCGACCGAGCAAAGTGGAATCAATTTGTTGTTGCCCTACAAGACGCCACTAGGCGTGATGGCCACTGACTGCTTTGACGGTCGGCGGCTAAGGATCAAAGAAGAAGGGCTATACATACATACACATACTTTATAATTAGTTACTTTTAATTATGTTTCATATATATATATTTTCGGGTTTCTTTTGAACACGCCTCGTATATATATATACGAGGCGTGTTCAAATGAAACCCGACCGTGCTGCGCCAAGTGGACATTCGAAGGAGGAGCATGATGACGTCACATCTGACGTAATAAGCACATACGAATGTACAAGTTTGTAAGTGTTCATTCTCCTAGTATTCATTGGTTGTGCTGCAGACCGTTAAAATAATGGCCGGTGTGATAAGAAATCCGTCCAAGGTCGATCAGCGAGCGGTGATTCAGTTCCTAACAGCCGAAGGATGTCGACCAGTCGACATTCATCGCCGAATGAAAGCAGTGTATGGTGACAAAAGTGTGTCTAAGACTACAGTGAAATACTGGGCACGAATGTTTCGAGAAGGACGTCAGTTAACGAAAGATCTTCCGCGGCCAGGTCAGGTGCATATTGTTGCAACAGAAGAAGCCATCGCCGAGATTGATGCAGCAATACGGGTGGACCGTCGTCGGAGCTTACGTTCGCTAGCAGAGGAATTCGCTGTGTCTCTTGGGACAGTTCAAATGGTGGTTTGGAAGAAACTGAAGTATCGAAAGGTGTGTTCACAATGGGTCCCACGGATGCTAACCGATCACCATAAGGAAGAACGCATGGGGTGAAGTTTGAACCACCTGCTACGTTACGAAGAGGAGGGTGATGCATTTCTGTTGCGCATAGTGGCAGGTGATGAGTCGTGGTGCCACCACTTCGAGCCGTGCAGCAAATCAGCGAGCATGCAATGGAAACATCCCGGATCACCAAAACCCAAAAAATTCAAGTTACAGATTTCCGCCGGTAAGGTTATGCTGACTGCATTTTTTGACCATGAAGGGCTTCTATTGGTAGACTTTAAAGAGCCTGGCGTGAACATCAATGCCATCCGCTACAAAGACACACTAGACAACCTGCATACAGCCATCAAGAATAAACGACCCGGCATGATTTCGCGTGGTGTGATTCTGTTGCACAACAATGCTCGTCCAAATGTTGCGAACATTGTACAGGAAGCGTTAGCAAGGAAAAAGTGGGACGTTCTGCCACACCCAGCCTACAGCCCCGATTTGTCACCATGTGACTTTCATTAATTCGGACCCTTAAAAAAATGTCTAAAGGGACAACGATTCGACTTCGATGCAGACGTCAGGGCCTCGGTGACCAAATGGTTCAATAAGCAACCAAAGTCATTTTTCTCGGACGGCATCCGCCGTCTACCCAAGCAGTGCGATGCGTGTCTGAATGCCTATGGTGACTATTTCTAAAGAACCCCAGTGGGTACTTGCTTCATAACAATTGCTGTATTTAATTCTACTACTCCTGCTGATGTACCTTACATATATTTGTTATAAAGCCACTGGGACGGGTTTCATTTGAACACACCTCGTATATATATATATATATATATATATATATATATATATATATATATATATATATATATATATATATATATATATATATATATATATATATATATATATATATATATATATATATATATATATATATATATATATATATATATATCAAATTGGCTTCTGATTCAGAATTCGCATACGTGGGAAGCGAATTTTTCTTGCCTTCAAGTAAGTTACAGACGTCATCTTCGATAGTCATATAGTATAAATATAACGTGTGCACTATTGATTTGCGTGTACTTGACTGATGATGTCATTATCCAGAGAAGAAATTAAAACGCTTTAAATATCTGAATCTTTGTCCTAACGAAAATAGCCACTTTCCTTCAATCGAGCACTATAACGAACTCTCACAGACAAACAACAATTAGTATAGTCCTCTCTCTTCTCTGACGATTCTAAACAATCTATAGTTTGTTTGTTGTGTTGTCTTGTTATCTATTCATAAAATCGTTAATCTTGTCTTCTAACCATAAATTTTATAAACGCTCTCTAGAAAGAGTAAATGTATGATTAAATGTGTGTGTGTGTGCGTGTTTTGTCACGAATTGCCTCCCCTTAGCTCTGCAATAGTGGTCCATCAGTGGCCAACACTCAAGAGTATCTAATATGGGTCTTCAAAGGTGTCTACCTTCGCACAAGATTACTCTTGTCAGAGTTGTAGATAGAAGGATAATGATGCTTCTATCTCAAAGGGAGTATTTACCAGATGTTTTCAGATGTCAAGAACAATGCTGCATATGGCAGAGCACTATTAACTTATATCTGATCCGTCGCCTTTTGTGAAGAATTAAGCAATGGCTTTAGCCCGTTCAAGCCCCTAGCTGGTGTAATCCAGCGAAATTATTTTATAGGTAGTTGCCACATGTCTAGATGTGTGTGTATATATATATATATATATATATATATATATATCTATATATATATATATATATATATATATATATATATATATATATATATATATATATATATATATATATATATATTAAGAGTATTGCTCATACGCTTGCTTTCAAACCTATAATAACTGAATCAACTATGATTGTTATGTTTTAAAATAACATGTAACAAATTTAATAACCAATTAGTCTTTAACAGGTTAAAATAACTATGGAATGATGGTGAATTTTAGATGTATATAAAAAGTGTCTCCACTGAGACATGAGAGAGGATTTATAAAAATTGTCCTTTTGCTGTTTTCTTTAAGAAGAACTTGGCTGTTCTAAGTGAGTCCTGCAGCGGTGGGTTCGTCAATTCTTTTGCGATGAGGGCACTTCTCCACACAACTCGTCCAATGTAGGTGGTTAGTGTTGAATTCCTGCTCTTGACTCACAACTAGTGGCGTAGAAACTTCAGTCTTGCAGCTTCATACAACAAACAGTCTGATAGCTTCGTTCCACAAACAGTCTGATAGCTTCGCACCACGAACTTTATACAAAATAAAAGGAACAAATGCCTCTGCTAGGTGCACTGGGTTGGAAGATTTACAGGTTCATTGTCTCGCTGTCCACCCACCAATGTTATCCTCTCTGAATAATTAAATTCTTGAGTATACACAGCGTAACTCCGGGAAGATGCTTAGAAATCACTGCTATTCTTCTGGTTATTCTAATGGGAAAATTCTGTGCGAATTAGCATGAAACAAACACCAGCGCTTGCTGTAGTGGTTTATGAACATACTATTTTCATATGTTGAGGTTGCCAGCCTCCTATGACTTGTATAACCACTTAACAAGTGCAGACATGTCGCAATTCACATTTTAAACTAGATTTTCACAATTTACCCCAAAGTAACTTTTGGGAACACAATCTCCTGGCACAGATGTATGGACAAAGCACGTTGATGCGATGCTTCGAATCACTTGTCTGAGTAATTTTATTATTCCTCTTATGACTTGTGATTCCTTAAGTTTCCAGTCTTTGTATTTAAAAATGCGGGTTTTCTTTAAGTTATAAAGACGCCCAAATACTTTGATCTGTCACTTATAATTTTGGAATCCGTTGTCCGATCCTTCTGTCTGGCTCCAGGGAATTGCTAGATTATATTCCCATTTCTCAGTTCAAGTCCCAGATTGTATTTGCGACGAATTTGCCAATGAAATATAATGTCTATTCCGTCTCTCAAATTAAACTAATCTTAAGCTCGTTATAACTATGTGGGTCGGGGTGTTAAATCCTTACTTTCCCCGCGTGTTTTATATTTATCACTTTTAAAATTTAAACCAGTGACCTCTTTCAGATATGTCAGTAATACTTCCGATTGCACCTTATGCAACCTCACAAACACATCTGTGAACTCATTTCCTGTCTAAATTCCTTTCCCCAGACGGGTTATCTGTGGTATTGATACACAACGTCCATCGGAAGCGATTATCTAATTATCACCTGTGTCTTCGCACATCTCTCAGACGGCTTTCTCAGACAGACATACGCGAACCCAGGTGGTCACTTGCCTGTTTGTCGCTGGTCCCAGAAAGTAATTACGCCAAAGTCGCTATTCCTCTTCACGTCTACTGTCTGCTATGTCAAATAATAGGACGATGAGGGAGAGAGAGAAGGGCGCAAAAGTACATGCATAAAACGTTTTATGACATGTTAACTTTCGCTTCTTAAGGAGTATATAGCTGCGACTGCAATCAGACACTTTGTAAGAAGCCGGCACAAAATACGTTATGTATTCTTTAATTAGTGGCTTATGAATCACTTCGTTTTGCATGATGATTCTGCTAATTCCATGCAGCCCTCACTTAACAAAGTTCGTTATAATTGTATTTTTTAAGTCTTCATCTCTTGACCTGTCTATATTTTTCGTCTGTGTCGTCTGTTTATAGATATAGCTGATGAAGGGTGAACCATGAAACCTCCCGTATTTCTAGTGTACTGTCCATTGGTAAAACTAATCCAATTCCATTTTATTTTTTAATGTACATATTACTTAATAAAATTTGTCAGATAGGTTTAGCTTATTTCCTTCAGAAATTGTATATTAATGAGTCGTATAGTTACAGTTTCTATATGGCAGCGAGACATGGACTGTCTATCATAATAATAATAATAATAGCCCCTTCAGTCATAACTGACTATGGGAATGCGCCTCCGAGGTGACAGACCTCAGCTGCTTATTTTCCTGGTGTTTCTTTCGGCGTGTTCTCCTCTCTTCTGCTTGCCGTGAGAGCTTCTTTTTGCTCAATCTGAGGAGGCGCCGTAGAGAGCATCACCACTTGGCTTCATCCTCCCAGGTTGCTGAATTTATGTCCAGTGTCCTCATGTCTCTCTTGCACACATTTTTGATTCTCAGCTGCGGTCACCCAAAGCGTCATCAAGCTCTGAAACTCCTATTGGCTTTGATTGACTGACCTAGTGTGAAGGCATATTCCTTTAGTTACATCTCTCAATGCATATTTCAAGAGTAAGGCAAAGAAGATCCTGACGAGGATTGGAACCAGAACGCAGCCTTGTTTAACGGCACTGCGCATGACAAAGGACTGAATTGTGCTTCCAGTATATTGGACTGTTCCCTTTACGTCTTCTTGGAATGACGTTATAATTTCCAGCAGTTTAGCAGGGCAGCCTTTACTGGAGGATTTTGAAAAGCCTATACCTACTAAACAGGTCAAATGTCTTTGTGAGGTCTATAAAGGCGATATTTAAAGGCCTTTTTTGCTCTCGATTTTTCCTGAAGCTGGCGGAGAGAAAATGTCATATATATGGTTGATCTACCAGTTCGGACTACTTGTTACCTTTAACGTTATGTTTAAACCAATAAGAGAGGTTACATTTTTTTAAAAATGAATAAATAATACAATTTTCTTACATGAATCGATGTATGAAATGATAAGAAAGCATAATGATAGGCGGTTTTTTCAACATGTTTATTTCTCTGGTGTTCAGTTTCATCTTTTATTTTAACATTTGATGGGATGTTTACTGAAGACCCGAATGATACCATTGATTTCCCAGCTGAGCTTCAAAATCAGCAGTGTCCATCTAGAATGCGTCTACACCTCATGAAGGTCGAAATTAGAACATTCATTAGGTTGCTTAGGAACCTGGATGCAAATAAAAGTCTCTTGAATTCCACAAGAAATGTTGTAAGGGCCGGTCAAAACAACCTAACTGGTGCTGAAATCATTACAGGCAGTAATAAAGACGAACGAATTTTCATTCAACGCACCAGTCTAGAGCCAAGCGATACAAGCCTTCCTATTATCTTGAGATGATGTCAGTTTCCTGCTTTTGCCATGACAAGCAATATTGCACATGGATAATCATTTGATCACATTGGTGTATACCTACCAGAACCAGTTTTAGCTCATTGTCAAATTTATGTAGCGCTCATTCGAGGAAGGAACCCAGACAATTTTAAAGTAAATATTCAAGACTCTGGCTCCCATAGCAAAATATGTAAAAGATATACGTACATGTACAACAAATGTTATAAAAGAACTATTAAGTAATTAGTCCAATTAACCTCTATTCTTTCTACTTCCATAATTTAAACGGGTTGACCGTTCACATATCTAGTGCTTCCATATACGTTTGACTACGAAGGTCCCCTAAAAGTGAAAGGGTTTGGACAGGGAAAAATAGAGCACATGAGAAGTTATTCCATCGACAGAACACGAGGCAGAAAGAGCAAAACATAGTATGACAAGTTACTTGCTAGTATCATCATATCGTCCTTTATTCTTCCTATGAAGTATGGGGGACACTATTGCAGCTTGTCCCCCTTGCAAGAAGCCTGCCCCAAGCATACCTGTGTTCTTGCAGCAGTGATTTCTCTAGTCATTTGTTTTACATGATGATTCTGTCAGCCTTATGCACAGCCGCATATTAGTCGCCTTGTACGACAAGCCTGAGGAAACAGTTTTCTATTCGTTGTCTCATAAGAGACCGCGGGGGGGGGGGGGGGCTACATGGGGCTTTTCCGCTACTACCAGATTATTAATCATCAGTTATCTTTCCCTATTCATCTTCACATCATCACCTAGTTCCCTGACCTCATCTTCACATCATCACCTAGTTCCCTGACCTCATCTTCACATCATCGCATATTTCATAGACCTCTTCCTTATATTACTAAAGATTTAACTGACTTCATCTTCACACCATCACATATTTTATAGACCTCATCTTCACATAACAGATTTCACATGCCTCATCTACGCATCCCCACAGATTTACCTGACTTTATCGTCACAAATTTCCCTGACCACATATTTACATCCTCACATATTTCACATGGCCTTATCTTCCCCGTCATCATATATTTCACTAACCTCATCTGTCACACGTAAGTTTTCATGATGTGTCCACTTTCAGATGAGCACGGCCACTGCTGTTCGGCGAACGGTGACCTCCACGCGATCTGACTTGGGGATGCGAAATAACTCACGGAATGACCACGTACCTGAGACCTCCACCTCGCCAGTGTCCCCTCCAGCTTCACCTGGGCAGGCTTCATAACCAGGGGTGCATAAAACTCTGGGGGTGCGCGATCTGGCATCTGGGGGTCCGAGACTTACCAGATATTTTAGAAGGCGAATTATCATAAGCACAGTACAATACATACAGAACACAAATGTATCTGATCTAAATACAACGTTGACAGCGTGAACTCAATACCGAACCTTAGTCACATTTTTAATAACATTTTCTCAAGAAACGGCAAAATGTTCATTAATTAGTAAACTCATAATTACTGCACTATACAATGTGAAATTCTCAATTTTCATATCTACATCTACACTAACATAATTACCGATGTTTGTTAAGTCGGTCAGTCTCACTCAAAATAGTAACTTGCGCTTGAAAACAAAATGCGCAACGCACGGTGTGCGGCGTGAGTGTATAGAACAAATACTTTGGTTTTATTCTTATTTATTTTTTTTTTTTTATTCTTTCACGAAATTAGTAGCGCTCGACAAAGAAAATATGCGTAAAAATTGGTGTGCATGAGCCAAAAACATACCAAAGTGAATTGTTTTTAAACGGTTTGACACATAATGATCAAGATGATAAGATGGCTGCCCAATTTGTTAAAACCACTTATTATCAGGAAACACTCTTTGAAAACAATCCACGCACTTTCACACGAAATGTTGTCATCAAAGAACTTTTAAATTGAATCTAACATAATTCTCGCCGTGTGTACGTTGGTCACAGCTGAGGAATGCAACCTTGTTGAAAAATTGTATTGTTTCCATTATATATACTCTCCCGAAAATAGTTACAATCAACAAAGAAAATCGTTCAAATGACGGTGTTCATGAACAGTTTGATTACACTGTATAATGGAAAGAAACTAAAAACACTCTAAGAATGTACTTCTATCTGCTCATCCGGGAACGGAAACAGCACACTATAATTTAAAACCCGTCAAGTTTGACGAGTTATTGCTAGTATTCTAATATTTATTATAACATTTTTAACATATTAAAAAATCGTTATGTTATCCTTTAGTTATCAACATATTATATTCAAATTAAGTGTGGGATTGATTTTTAAAAAAAATCTTAATCGATCAATCGAATTTCTTTAAATGAAGATTAATCGATTAACTTCGAACAATTTATGAAAAACTATTTTAAAAAAGACCATCAATAAAATGTTTTTAAATCACTGACTTTATTTATTTTACGTGTTATAAACCAACATCGTCCTGAAAATATAACGAAAATACTGAAACATTACGACCAAACAATTTATTATTATTGACCATACGTGTCAAATTCCATATCACAAACCTCTAACATAGCAAATGCTCTTACATTTAAGTAAACACAAAGCATTGTTAAAAATGGAATAACCAATTACAATTTCTTTGATCAATTAATCGATTTTAAACAAATGTAACCGATTAATCGCTTAATTTACCGTTAAAGACGCCAGCCTTACTTAAAATATTAACTGTCTTTAAAAAATGTAGAAAATTAGGGCGGGTTCTTTTCAGAAGAATTATTTTTACTATCCCTACAGCGGCCTGACGGAAAAAAAAAATACTGGAAATTACCGATAAAATCACTTCTAATTTATGTCTCGAACTTTCTGCGCTTCTCTATTTTGCGGAATGCTGGAGGTGAACATAGAAGGAAATGTCGAAATTTTCCTCTTTCCACACACCCTGACTAGGAAAATTCTCCGAATCTTTTGGCCGAATACCATCACCAACCAAGAACTACTTATTCGGAGTAACCAAGAGCACACCTTCTTAGCTGACAGACGCTGGAGTTGGGTTGGTCACGTCCTCAGATGGGACCCCGATGCCATCACAAGAACAGCTATGCTATGGACCCGAAAGCGAAAGAGAGGCCGACCAAAAACAACTTGGCGGAGAACTGTGGAGGCCGAGATGCGAGGAATGAACCAGAGTTGGGGCACTGTACAAAGGATGGCCGCCGACCGACAAAGTGGAATCACTTTGTTGCTGCCATACAAGACGCCACCAGGCGTGATGGCCACTGACTGCTTTGACAGTCTGTGGCTAAGGATCAAAGAAGAAAAACGAACAGTGTTGATAATTAAATACTTTTTTTAGTGAAGGAGAATCCAAATGTTATATGTAATTAATTATGGTGAAGAAGGTGAGTGTGGTTTGGGACAGTCACTCACAGTAGCGCACACACCAAGTCATGGAATGGTGTAACGTCTGATGATATTTTAACCATGGTTTATTACAATTATAACATCACGTAGATCTAGACGAATACAGTCACATCGAAACATGAATCTTCATAATGTAGTTAACACACCATACGGCCCTTACACATCCTGGCCTACAAAATCTCTACTCCTCACATCAGTGCACAAAGACTGCGTCTACGGCAGTTATATAATAATCATGGCCTACAAAATCTCTACTCCACATCAGTGCACAAAGACTGCATCTACGGCAGTTATATAATAATCATGGCCTACAAAATCTCTACTCCACATCAGTGCACAAAGACTGCATCTACGGCAGTTATATAATAATCATGGCCTACAAAATCTCTACTCCACATCAGTGCACAAATACTGCATCTACGGCAGTTATATAATCATCAAGGCCTACAAAATCTCTATACTTCACATCAGTGCACAAATACTGCATCTACGGCAGATATATAATAATCAAGGCCTACAAAATCTCTATACTTCACATCAGTGCACAAATACTGCACCTACGGCAGATATATAATAATCAAGGCCTACAAAATCTCTATACTTCACATCAGTGCACAAATACTGCATCTACGGCAGATATATAATAATCAAGGCCTACAAAATCTCTATACTTCACATCAGTGCACAAATACTGCATCTACGGCAGATATATAATAATCAAGGCCTACAAAATCTCTATACTTCACATCAGTGCACAAATACTGCATCTACGGCAGATATATAATAATCAAGGCCTACAAAATCTCTATACTTCACATCAGTGCACAAATACTGCATCTACGGCAGATATATAATAATCAAGGCCTACCAAATCTCTATAGCCCTGCGCAGGCATACATTATCCAAAAAACACCTTAGGGCTGACCACCTCAGTCAAAAACCCTGCACACACTGAACCCACGGGAACACACCCCGTTCACACAGTCACGAGAATCTACTGTTCTCTTAACACTGCTCTCAAAAATCCCTGCGGACACTAGCCGCGAGAGCTATTCACACATCACTCAAAAACAGTTCAGAAACAGTACATTATGACCAGAGTTCACCTGCTATCTGACATACTGTCTTCCACGAAACTAAGAGGAGATATCTTTAAACAAATCCATACCAATCTGTAAGCAAGTACTCTAACCCAAAATTAACTCTACTCAACACGTATTTCCCAAGATCATTTCCCTTTCATCACATCTGCACTTATCAGTTTGCCACACTCCCAGGGAAAAAAAAAATGATATAATCATTTTTTTTTTTTGTTGAAAATTAACTCCCAAAAATTTAACGGTCAATGAAGTTATATCAGATACCTCTTAAATTAATTCCCCAAAAATTTTTAAAAAAAAATTAATGAAGTTCTATCAATTACCTACAAAAATATACCTATGACAAGAGAACATAGCACATCTACAAAAATATCATCAATAAATGTAAGATAACGACAAATCATCCAACATAATCATTCAAGCATACCAAAATAAAAATTAATCTAATACAAAACCCAAATTAAGTATACATAGTACAAACTAAACAGAAAATAAATTATCATACGAGAAAAGACAAAATATGAAATGGGAATATGATAAGAATCAAATAGAATCATAAGATGACAATGAAGACAACAATTCCATACATGTAAAACAAATAGAACTATAAGAACCAATTACATTATCTAAAGTCATATAATTAACTTAACACTACAAAGAATGAAAGTATAAATAGCGTAACACGAAAAAAGTATACTAGAAGTATGAATGACATCAAAGATGAAACACGGAAGCATAAACAAAATATCAGACAATACTGAAAAGACAACAGAAAAGATGTAAAGAAATGACGAATAGTCAACAAAGAGAGATGACAGTAAAGATGCAAATGTAAAGAAAGTTGGTAACAACACCTAACAATAACTATCCAAATATAACAACGTATTGTAAAATACAAAAATGCTAAAGTATATTTATATACTAACACAAAAAAGAAAGCTTATGACAAGCACAGCATAATAAGTAATTTAACTAAATTATAAACTTATACATAACTAAAAATAAATTACATCAAATATCACCCAAACAAAAAAATTATTAACGATAACACAAGTTCCGCATTGACGCATAGTCAAGCGCTAACAACCAAAAAATACATCCAAACATCACAACATTTTCAAAGAATTAATGTCACTACATAATAGTAACCCTAACATACAATCTAGCGCTGGCGCAGAAAAAAATAAATATCACAATGTTCAAAACACATTTTCCAAAAATTTACAATACAAAAAATGTTTCTTCTCTTTAGGTTAAATAAAAATAGTATTTTTATTTCTAAGTAATATGTAGCTATAATTAATAACTAACAATTAAATTAGCTGAGTAACATAAAAATAATCTTATCTTTAAATAGACACACATCAAAACGTGTAAGTTTTTTTTTTCTCTTCTTTTTTTAAAAAATATTCATCAAAGAAACGTCACATTGGGTAATAAAATGTTAACTACAAACGAAGTTATAAATATATATAAGTGTAATATTATTTATCTTAACTATGTATTATAATCAGATATTTAAATTCTTTAAATGAACAAGAGTATCAGCCGTCGCTGTTAATTCTACCTACTTAATTTAATAGGAAATTTAAGTTAATTCTAGCTGACAAAAAATCGAATCGTTTAAATTATCAAATGTCATAATTGAGAAAAAATGGAAACCAAGTTTCAGAATACGTCCTTAACTTCAACGAAAAATCATTAATAATACATACAAGTTATGTTTAAAATTACCTTTCACTAAACAATTAATTCAAATAATCTGTATATAAATATGTTAATTAAACATGGTATCAAATCCATGATGAAAAAACAAAACAAAATTTTAAGTAGTGAATAAACACTCAGGACTATCTATGAAAATGACTATTACATTGTCTCAGTAAATAAGTTTGTGCATAGAAATTATTTAATGCATAATTAAAATACAGTCATATAAGTAACAACCAACAAATAATTATGGCAATCAAATGTTACAAAGATTACATAATATTTCATTAACAACATATAAAGTTCTATACTAAAGAATACAATAACATTCAGTGTTTGTAAACAGAACAAAAAATAAACAGGACCTTTAAAAAACAAAAAAAATTCCTTCGAGGTCTTGCGAACATCTCATCAACACGCAAGGTGACATCATGACACGATGGGTTAATGTACTGGCTAGGCTCGCTTGAATGGATAAATGGTACACAGTGATCTACATCTCTCCCAGGTAATGTAAAATTAGAATGGTGATTCCCCACACTGGCCACCACTGATAATTAAATACTTTTTTTAGTGAAGGAAAATCCAAATGTTATATGTAATTAATTATGGTGAAGAAGGTGAGTGTGGTTTGGGACAGTCACTCACAGTAGCGCACACACCAAGTCATGGAATGGTGTAACGTCTGATGATATTTTAACCATGGTTTATTACAATTATAACATCACGTAGATCTAGACGAATACAGTCACATCGAAACATGAATCTTCATAATGTAGTTAACACACCATACGGCCCTTACACATCCTGGCCTACAAAATCTCTACTCCTTACATCAGTGCACAAAGACTGCGTCTACGGCAGTTATATAATAATCATGGCCTACAAAATCTCTACTCCACATCAGTGCACAAAGACTGCATCTACGGCAGTTATATAATAATCATGGCCTACAAAATCTCTACTCCACATCAGTGCACAAAGACTGCATCTACGGCAGTTATATAATAATCATGGCCTACAAAATCTCTACTCCACATCAGTGCACAAATACTGCATCTACGGCAGTTATATAATCATCAAGGCCTACAAAATCTCTATACTTCACATCAGTGCACAAATACTGCATCTACGGCAGATATATAATAATCAAGGCCTACAAAATCTCTATACTTCACATCAGTGCACAAATACTGCACCTACGGCAGATATATAATAATCAAGGCCTACAAAATCTCTATACTTCACATCAGTGCACAAATACTGCATCTACGGCAGATATATAATAATCAAGGCCTACAAAATCTCTATACTTCACATCAGTGCACAAATACTGCATCTACGGCAGATATATAATAATCAATGCCTACAAAATCTCTATACTTCACATCAGTGCACAAATACTGCATCTACGGCAGATATATAATAATCAAGGCCTACAAAATCTCTATACTTCACATCAGTGCACAAATACTGCATCTACGGCAGATATATAATAATCAAGGCCTACCAAATCTCTATAGCCCTGCGCAGGCATACATTATCCAAAAAACACCTAGGGCTGACCACCTCAGTCAAAAACCCTGCACACACTGAACCCACGGGAACACACCCCGTTCACACAGTCACGAGAATCTACTGTTCTCTTAACACTGCTCTCAAAAATCCCTGCGGACACTAGCCGCGAGAGCTATTCACACATCACTCAAAAACAGTTCAGAAACAGTACTTTATTACCAGAGTTCACCTGCTATCTGACATACTGTCTTCCACGAAACTAAGAGGAGATATCTTTAAACAAATCCATACCAATCTGTAAGCAAGTACTCTAACCCAAAACTAACTCTACTCAACACGTATTTCCCAAGATCATTTCCCTTTCATCACATCTGCACTTATCAAGTGTCCTGTTTCTCCGGGCTCACTACATGCGCTAAGTATATTAATAAAATTATTTTATTTTATGTAGAAATAGTAGACATATGTTTTTTGCATTTCTGCACACATTGCCGGCTAGAAGAGAATTAGGGCCCGAGACATATTCAGATAATGTAAAGGGAAATCGGGGCTCTAAACGGTTAAGAAGCACTGAATTAAAGATTAGACTGCAGTGTGTCAGTGTGTCAGTATGTCAGAAAATGTGCAATACATTATTTGAACCGATTGAAATTTGATAGTTCGAAATAAATGATTGGGCTCGAAGAACGAAAGATGCATCAAAAGATAGCTATTTTTAAGTAACGTTGTTACTCTGTTATCATCGTCATAAAGTATACAAGAAGAAAGAAATAAAAACAAACATTCGCTGGATAACTAGATAATCCATCGACATCTCAAAGACTAATTTATTTCGTTTTATTTTTTATTCTGTATCCGCGTTACATGTTTTGCCATACCAGTAGTCTATTAATGCTACCCATTTCCTTTTTATAGCGCTGACTACTGAATGTCTAGATCTGCCTCCTAAACACGTATCTCTTATTTATATTCGAGAAATTATTTGGACAGTTTCTGATAATTAATAGCCAGTCGCCACCATAATGTTTGACAATGATAATGCTAATATTAGGCTTTCAAACATTTACGTCGCGACTGCTAAAACTGCGAATGTCCGCCAACCGTTCCAGACTGAACGAACTGAGTGCATCTGAACAAAAAGGAAAAATGGAAGGAAAGAAACAAACAAACAAACACATTAAAAACAAAGAATAAGACGCAAAGAAATGTGATCACTGTTAAACCTGAGAACTTAGTTTTGTTCCCACGAATAGAATTTTCGTTACCGTTATAGCAAACAAAAGACAGTTATGTAAAAAAAAAGTCGATTTCCGAGAGCGACAAAAATTGATCCAACATTCTGGTAGTTTTTCAAGAATGTCCTGATTTCTTTTCTCCTACGAGAAGAATCCAGCGTTTCTGGTAATCATTTTTTTTTTTCTGTAATGATACTGGGATTTTATTTATTAATGGTCTTTTTAACTACACGGAGTCAACTATCTGCTTCGACATTTCTTACAGGATTGTGCTAGAGCCGTTCATTGGATGAGAAGATAAACCAAGTCTTTAGGAGTTAACTGTTAATTGATCAGTTTTGTTCTCGATAGAATTGGTAGATCATATAGGTTGTCATTTTGTTTATTCTTTGGCTGTTACGATGTTTATCTGTCTGTATGTCAGTAGGAACGTTAGTTTATTTACAAGATGTTTATTATGTTCTACAGTCATGTGCCATCCGTTTAAGGTCTTTACCTGTTTTCTTTATCTCTTTAATTTTTTTGGTAAATGTTTGGTTTTTTTGTCAGTGTTTTTAGTAGCGTAGTTTTTCTTAAGTCTCCTCTGACGAAGTTCCGCGCCTCGCCAGGAAGCCGCGTCGCATTATTGGGGAAACACTTCCTTGACGTTTAAACATCCAGGGTAGGGAACAAAACCGCAGTTACTGGTTGATTGACTGATGTGTATATATTTGTTTTCCAGTGATTCTCTTTTGTGCGCACATTTTGATACATTATTAAACATTTTCAGACATGTATCCTTGTCACCAAACTGTTTCCGATCCCAATTTTTTGTTAAAATGTATATAACACACTTTACGTCAAAACGCTTGCCGCTCGGTGGCAAAGTTACTGGGTTCTGTGATCCAAACCTCTTTGCGTCACGCTCCAGTTTACCTAGCTGTAAATGTGTACCTGATTCTGCTCTTGAGTTAGGGAAGGCAATGAGGGAAGGAACTAGTCACCCCACCCAATAAAGCCTTAAGGAACTTCTCTAACAGCTCACTCCACTACTACAGTATCTGCTATCATCATTGTTATTTTCTTTACCGCTCTTTATACAGCAAGGGGCCATAACTGCAGATAGTTCCCTTACAGAAATCCTGCGCCAGGCATTCACGTGTTATTCCAGCCATGGTTTTTGTAGCCTTATGTTCTTTATGATGAGGTTGCCAGTCACATGCACGATCTCATGTTAGCAGCCTTGTACGACATGAATGAGGGATTAAAGGCCACATGCAGCTACAGGGGGCGGTATCTACAATGGGACTATTTTTTAATCACATGAATACGCAAACAGACATCGTACGTCACTCACTGTAAACGATAGACTGCGAACGTCACTAGCTGTAAATGACACCGTATTTCCAACCACGTGAAACTATTCTTATATGCCACTTTATCTCTTTATTTCTCTGCCATTTTCCACTTTTTTGTCCACTATTTAAACTGAATGACCGCAAAACTATCCATCACCTAAACGCAACCTCTAGAAATCGAGAAACAATTATGAACGCCATTACAAACATGAACATATCGATGTCAGTAAATTGTCAATAATCGAGACACGCTTCTGTTCAATCACCTACAAGGGTTACCTGCAGTTACAGGTGTAGTATTGTATGCACACACAATTTCCCGTTCCCTTGTCGATCTCCGTACCCAGAAAATCTCATGTTTCCATTAAATCTCCTTCATGGGCCAATGGCTGCTGAAGTTTATTGGAAGCGACTGAACGAATAGGGAGCGATCGTTGCCTGACACAATCTAGAACAGAGGTTCCCAAACATTTCCCAGTCCCCGTACCCACGGAGAAAGCGCATATTAAGTACCATTCCTGGACAAAATCTACGGAGATACCAACAGCCTTAAGCTGATCACTGCTTTCTTTGAACATGCTGAAGTTGACGTCTGAGAGTAAATCTTATCGTTCCTCTTTGTCAAATGAAAGAAAATAAATTCTAGAGTTTGCGATGCACATGAGAAAATAATTAAACATATTAATTAATAATTTTTTTTCAAATTGAAAACTGTTTTCAGGACTTACCACTGAGCTTCTCGCTCTTTTGCAACCAATACTAAGTGGAAGACTCTTTAATATTTTCTACACTGTACATCTAGACTTTTCCTGTGGCGTTTCTGCAATTCCGAAACGTGTTGAGGTGAAGTCATGAACTCCAGTTTCTCCATCTTGGTTTGCATTTAAAGGATCAACACATACACGGGACAGGAATACTTGACATTTGTTTATTGAAACTCCTTGGGAGCTGAGAAGTGAAAGATGAAAATTCTGCTTCTTGTCAACCAACAGTTTTATTGTGGACACATTTTTTGACAGAGATACTCGCAAATCATGTTCAGCCTCCATTTTGTTTCTTTCTGTGGGTTTGATTGCGAGTAGGATTGAGTATATAGATTTACGTTTCAATAGAATTATATAGTTATTTACTAAATATTCAAAGGGGCCCATTGATAAACTTCTCGTACACGGGGGGGGGGTACGTAGACGTATCTGAAGTTGGGAACCCTTAATTTAGAACAAGCAGAAACTGACGCAGGCTAATCAATACGCAGATTGAAGCTTGCACGATGAAGATTTCTGTCTGCGTAAGCAAATGTAAATTTTAATTTAAGCCAGCATATGCACACATGTGCCGTGTAGTTCTCTCAGGATACGAAAAATGAATACGACTTCTGCTCCTCTAGGCATGTCATACAAGGCTTCTAAATTGAGGTTGCGTATGAGGCTTGCAACCTCATCGTGTAAAACACATTGCCACAGAAGGCACTGCTGCAAGAGCATGTGACTGCTTGGTACAGGCTTCCTGTAAGGTGACCAGCTACAGTGTTGGCCCCGTGCTCCATAGGGAGCACAAGGGAAAATAATAATGATACACTAATGTTCACTTTAGTTCATGGGTTTTCCTTTTCTCTTTAATGTAAGAACTTTTCTTGGTAGCACGCTCATTTCAACCATTTACCATGCGGAGTTCTCTGAGGATACATGGACAGAATATAACTAGTGTCCCTTTAGGTAATATGTATGCGGTGATTAATATGAGATTGTATATGGGACTGGCAATGTCATCATGTTTAAAACATTGCTACGGAATTCGATGATTCAGGAGCACATTAATTTGGTGGTGCAAGCTTCCTATAAAGCGACAAGATGCAGTGGTGGTCCATACTCCTTAGGAAGAAAAAAACGGAAATGAATGTCTATGTTTCTTCACGTAGGGTTATCCTTTCACCCGCCATTGTTTTTATTTCTCTAGTTGGGTCAGTTCTGTCAGCATTTTCTAATTATCTGTTTGATGTTAAAATGCGAGTTATCTATTGCATCTGTGTTTTTTTCCCTGGATATGCCTATGCCCAGATTTACTGTTTGTTTATCTTTATATTATAAGATTTCTAGTTCCTTAGGTTAGCAATATTATTTTTTTAAGATGTTTGCAACTTTGGTTTGTGTACCACGCTCCTTTCAACCATTCACCATATACATGGAACTGTTGGATGTATCAGGAAGTTTTTTTTCCATTTAGTGTGCTATTTTCTTGACTGTGTTTATTTATACGTTCTGTACTGTAATTTTCCTCACGATAGGGTTTTTACTTTTTGTAAAAGTTAAGTACATTTGTGGGCTGCAAATTAACAGGCGCATTGTCTCGCCACCAATGTTGCCCCTAAAGACGCCACTAGGCGTGATGGGAAACAATGGCAAAGAAAACCTATCTGCTGTTGCCCTAAGACGCCACTAGGCGTAATGGCCACTGACTGCTTTGACGGTCGGTGGCTAAGGACGGAAGAAGAAGAAGATATGTTGAGGTTGCCAGCCTCATATATAACCACTTAGGAAGAAAACATGTCAAATTCACATTTGTAAAATAAATGTTAACACTTAGCCCAAAATTTGGGAACACAATCTCCTCGCACAAATTAGAATGGACGTAGCACTTTATTAGATGCTTCGAATCACTTGGCCTGGAAATTGTTTAGTATTACTCTTACGACGGGTGGTCTGATTCCTTAGGACTCCAGTCTTCGTATTTAAAAATGCGGGTTTACTTTATAAATTTCAAAGTTGCCCAAATACTTTTGTCCGGGTCCTTTTAAGTTGCCAGTCCTTGTATTTAAAATGCGGGTTTACTTTTTAAGTTTTAAAGTTGCCCAAATACTTCTGATCTGTCACTTATAATTTTGGAATCCTAAGTCCTATGATTCTCTGGCTCTTGGGAGTTGCTAATTTGACGTTGCAATGCAGTCTGATTTTTTACTCCGATTTCGCTAGATTATATCTCTCATTCTAAGTTCAAATCCCAGATTGTACTTCCTAAAGATTTTCCAATGAGAACCATGGTATATTCCGGCTCTCACTTTACACCAATCAAATCTCTTTTGCACTATGTGGGTAGGGGTGTTAAATCATACTTTCCCCCGCGTGTTTTAAAATATTACACTTAAAAATTCCATTGCGTGACCTCTTTCTAATAATGCGGTAATACTTCCCCCACTCACAAACAAATCTGTGAACTTAGTTGATGTCCAGATGTTACCTTCCAATATTGTCTCCCCCAGACAGGTTATCTGTAACAATTATACAGGAATGGCCCTGCAGAACCTATTATCTTATTATCGCCTGTGTTTTCATGCCTCCGCCAGACGGATCTCTCAGACAGACAATATGGCATTATATATATATCACTCGTACGCGATCATATTGTGTCAAGAAAGAGTGTCTCTAACAAAGGTGGGAATGCTAGATAAACGTATCACCTGCTAACCGGTGTAATTAACCTGGTATTGTTACGATTTACCTGGCGGAACGTAAATAAGTCTGGGGTACGGTCACAGCAAAAAGAATGAAGGTGCATGAAATATGCCAAATAAAAAGCGATCGCTCATGAAAATGAAGAAAAGAAGTGATACTGCCGGAGGGGATGAAGGAGCGAGAGAGGGGCACACAAGTACATGCATAACGGAGTTTTGTTACAAACATCTTTCCTCGGTGTGTCCCATCCATCGTCAACGTCTTCTTTGCAGCTCGTGTTCCATTAACATTCGTCTAGTTCTTGCCCAACAGTTCAACGTTGGTAACTTTGTCGTACCATTTCAATCCTTTTATTCTACATAAGCACCCATTTATGAAAGAATTGTTGATGGTTATTTTTGTACAGTTTATTAAAATGGAACAAAATAACATAAACATTAGCTGGAAAAAAATTATGTGGGACTAAGTAGTTCCAAGCCTCTTTCGATTTTTAACAATCCCTCAGCTGAAACGAATCAATTAGCGCTTTGCTTAATTAAGCAGGCTTAGCCATTTTGTTTCGCTCTTTAAACTCGTTATCTTTTCTCCCATGCCATCATCATGATTACCCCCTTAAAGTACTTACTGATCCTAGCTCTTCAGAAAAGTCGGGCCATGGTATCCATGTCTTGTGCCATTTGTTTAAGGTCCTTACATGTCTTTTGTATTTCTTTCATGCCCGTCTCCACTCCCCTTCCCCACGCGTTTTTCGGTGTCCCTCTACCATGGAGGGTCCAGAACGAGGACTTTTTTCCCCCTCGTACACGCATCTTATATAAGTCATGGTCGTCTCGACGAAGACGACTTCTCAGGAAAGCACTCTCAAAGAAAATAGAAAATGTTTTAAAACGAGTCAAGAGATTCAAATACTTGGGCAGATGGAAGATGCATCTTCATGATGCCATCACAAGAACAGCTATGCTATGGACCCCTGAAGGAAAACAAAAGAGAGGCCGACCAAAAATACTTGGCGGAGAACTGTGGAGGCCGAGATGCAAAGAATGAACCAGAGCTGGGGCACTGCACGAAGGATGGTCGCCGACCGAGCAAAGTGGAAGCAGTTTGTTGCTGCCCTACAAGACGCCACCTGGCGTTATGGCCACTGACTGCTTTGAAAGTTGGCGGCTATGGATCAAAGAAGAAGAAGATGCGTCTCAGAAGTGAAGAGCAGAATAGCTTAGGTAAAAACAGCAATCTTTAAATGAAAAGTATTTTTATGCATCAACTCTTCGTGAATGGAAGTTCTTTAGTGAATGGAAGTTCTTCAGTGAAGAGAGTTCTTCAGTGCTATAAAGAACCAATCGTGATATACGGAAGTGAGTTATGGACAATTAGTAAACAAGTAGGGAAGGCTACAGAGATGTGGTTTTATAGTTTTGTAGAAGAATGTTAGAAATACTATGGACAGCTCAAATGAGTAATGAGGATGCCTTGAAAGAGGCAAACGCGCAAAGAAAGCTTATTCATCATGTTGGAAGGATAAAAATCCACTTTATTTGGGCATGTTATGAGAAGAAAGCTAGAGTATATCTTGACAACAAGAAAGATTGAAGGAAAAAAGTAACAGAGGACGACGAAGAGATCAGATTCTGGACAGTTTGACATCATGACATGGAAAGAAGTTAACAACAGAATTGACCATCAGTACTGAAGGAAGGAAGTTGGGGAGAAACATGATCCCCTACGCCACAAGACATGACGCTTGAAGAAAAAGGAGACATGTATCTTATTCTCGGATCCCATCCTAGCCTTCTTCTCACGTCTCTTGCAACCTTGCGCTAGAAGCATCGATATCTATTGATTGAAATCTGGATCGAGGTGGCCTAAGAACGAAGCAGGTATAAAACAGCCCAATACGAACATGTCAACCAGATGGCTGACTACTTTTCGCCAGCTTTCAAGTTTACTAATAGAACTACTTCAACTGACAGAAACGTGTTATTTTTTTTTCTATTTTTCATAGGCATGCGGCTAAAACTTTAACTCTAAATGGGGTCGTCTTGGTACGAGATTTGAAAAATTGTCGTGTTGTCTGCCTGTGTGGTGTGTGTTTACGCGAACAAAATAGTCTACATAGAATCTGAGATCATATGAATGCAAATACCACACTAACACGGCAGCTCTATTGGGCAATATTGGAAGTAGGAAACCGTTCATGGGCAGGTAACATACTGCACATACGGTTTGTGATTGCATTTGGAAAGAAAATCAAATTGTATGACTAAGAGACATTGTTTCTAGAAACCCCCATGAGGCTCGCGACATGTCAATCGGCTAAAGTCGAAGCCTTTGCTGTGTACTATTTAACGAAACTCCCTAAATCCTTAATCATCATTTCCAAAGAAGGGGTGTAGGTCTCTTGTGAAAAGAGAGGCTTTAAAGCGATAAATAGATGTAAACTACTGCACCATCAAGCTTTTAATGTCGAATTACAAAGGTGACCCCCACTAAAAATAAGGTAAATTGTACATGATGTTTTCTGGCAACTCATCCGGGGCTTGTGAAGAAATATGACACAATTTCTGCTGATGCACAGGGAACCTACCTGCCCTGTAAGGATCAAGATGAAAACTCTATTTTGGCTGCTGCTGTGGATTTATTAACAACTGATTTGAATACCGTTTTATGATTTATAGGCTTTCAGCAATGGGGGGGGATTGGTGCTCTGAGAAAAATTGTTGGTGAGAAAAGAAGATTTGCACACCCAAGTAGGTCATTGTCTTAACGGGGGGACGTCTGGGGGGGGGGGGGGGGGTTCCAAAGAACCAGTGCGGTCGATCACTGTAGTGGAACCTCGAAATGACAACAATAGACAGTTCTCAATTTTTTTTTTAAATAATTTGTTGTGTGTCTTGTGTTTTTGTAGGGTGTGTGTGTTTACGCGAGACGTGTCACTTTTTTCCCCCTCTTAAAGTACGTTTTGAGAGCTTGATTTTTTTGTGTCCTAGGTAAAAAGTCATCAATGATAAGTATCAATGTTGATATGTTTTTCCCAAACACTACGTGAGTAAGGATGACCATTAGCAAACACTACAGACATTAGCAAATACCAAACTTTTGTCACTAAAACCTTAGAGAAGTGACGGGCAATTCTGGAAAATTTATCCAACAACTGTAATGTACTATATGAGATTTAAGCTAACACTGTGAAACCCAAATTATAATCAATCCAAATAAAGTGGGGTGTATCATAAGATTCAGACCAACTATAGAGCAGCAGAACAGGTATGCACAGGTGAAAACCAAACACTTCAGTTTTGTGTGTGCAACTTATGGTATCTAAACGTTTAAAAATGAATCAAATACAGTATACTGTATATGCATGTATATTCATTCGTCCGTGTCTTAACGGAGCCCGAAAATGGAGGGGGCGGCAAAGAATAATAGCACAGGGCCCTACAACACAACCCGTAGGACGCGTCTAAGGAGGTTGGCCTTGATGCTTGTTACCTCATCCCATAGAAAATTTAATTCAATGAACAAAACTCAGTAACCCAAGACGGAAGAAGTAAATCTCATTTGCATTGTATTCTCACTTCTCTGCCTGCGGCTTAGTGTTGGACTTTCACACATACAAGAGGCCGTGATCAGTCCATACATATCTTAGCATGGGGACATCATTTCTGTTTATATATACGTCACAGCAGGTCTGTCTGAAAAGGGAAAGATTTTGTAAATGTGGGCAGATTACAGTCTATTAGCATCTGGAGAATTATCTCTACGAGATGTCAACTCACACATTCTTGGCAGCGGAATACACAATATAAAATGGTGTCAATAAAATAAAATAAAATAATTCAAAAGACAAAATTAGTTTTCATAGCTTTGGGAGATATGTGGACTCTACAATAAGTCAACTCCACCCCCACCACACACAATCAAACAAAATAAATAAAACCAGACTTTTCCACTTCCGTGTTCTGATGGACAAAACGACAACACCAGATTTACATACTTTTACGAAATGGCGTTTTTTCCATGTTTACCTTATGGACAGAATTTGAGCTGATGGCACGTGACAGGAGGACTTGACATGGGTTTTGTTGATTGTTTATTTTAGCCATTATAAAATCTCTGATGTTGCTTGAAAAAACCAGTTTGCAAACCTGCCGACCATTCTCCTTCTGTAGATTTAAAGTAATTTAATAACGAGGAAATCTTTTAAAAAACATTTGCCTTATGAGCATGTGAACTGTTATTTAGTAAAACTGATTCAATACCGTTTTATTAGTTTATAAACTTATATTCCTTGGGGATCTAAAGAGTATTGATTGATTGATTGATTGATTGGTTGATTGATTTTACAAAAACATCCTACACTGGTATTATTGTGGTAGGTACATTTGTCTTTATTCATGTTAAATTACACGTGAACGCTAGACAGCAGTAGATAACAGCACAAACTTTCACTACTATAAACCAGCGGTAGGCAGCCCAGGAAGTGCGTCGATCTACTGTAGAAACACTGAGACCTCGAAAGATCTACCTTACTAAAACTATGTCTGCAGAGTTCGGTGTAAAAATCAGTCTCTATTGTAAAATGAGCAGTTTTAAATGTCTCGGTATTTCCTTTCTTGACAAAATATGATGGCTGCCTCATAACTTTCATAATCCTGGGGTAGCTCTTAAATACGGGATTGAGAGGGCTAGACTGAACTTTCTCCTAGCTTAATAATAATTTTTTTCCTAGGTTAAAAAAAAAGGTAGACCATTATCAGATATTACTGTAGGGGAGTGATGTGTTGTTGACTACACTAGGTCCAGCACCGTGAGGTGGATGACCAGTTCATTTCCTTGCTGCCTTCTCCTTCCCTAATTCAAGTGGAGAGTCAAGGAACTATTTACAGCTGGGTAGGCTGGAGCATGACGCCACGGTGTTTCGAAGCCGGCACCTTTGTCACGTGAGCCAGTGCTCTACCCCCTCTGGTAATCGGACGCTCCCGTTAGCTAGTGATCTACCAACTCATCTATTCTGATCTACCGGTAGTGGCGCTCGACCGGTTGCCCGACCCCCAACTATAGAACATGGTCTTGAACCTTGACCTTTTGACGGTGGACATTCTAGCAATAAGCAGAAATGTTTTGTGTGCCCTGGTTCTAGGTCACGCCCACGCCCTCAGACTGATAAGAAATGATATAATTAGAACATATGTGATGTCTAAAGCCACATTCAAATCTAGCCGTTCTTATCAGTAAGAGACAGACAACAATAGAGAGAGAACGAACGAACGAACTTTATTTTCAAAGGGTTGAGAATTGGGCACGCAGGCCCGTCTGACATTCTGCCCTTCCTTTCTCCCACCTTTCATACTGAATTCATTTATTTCCACATGCATTTTACATATCAATGTCAAGGAATTCAACGTTGTAAAGTAAAATAAAATAGCACACTCATGTTAACATTAACTACTTATAAACATGACATAAAATATGTTGAAAAGTACAAACATCGTCATTAGAACCTACAGTTGACATTATAAGAAAAGATAATCCAATTAAGGGGGCATGTAATCAGAACTAATGAAGTATTCGAAAAGGAGAGAGAGAGAGAGAGAGAGAGAGAGAGAGAGAGAGAGAGAGAGAGAGAGAGAGAGAGAGAGAGAGAGAGAGAGAGAGAGAGAGATATCCTACGTAGTCGCTGGTTACTGGGTTGAAAGTAGAAGAAAAAGATCTTTAAGGCGTTTTAAATCAGGAATTTATCGATGGAGACAAAGAAATCATGAGCAAATTGAAATCATTCTGGAGGCATTTATAATAGGGAATAACACTATCTACACTTTCTTACAATCAAAGATTGGAAGCCAGACATTTTGAAACAAGATAAGTTCTATTTTGGAATGAGAAAAAATAACAACGTTTTTCCTCATCTTCTGTTTTGTTCGCTCTCATATAACCACATTTATTTCTCTATAAAGTTGGCGATCTGTCTCCTGCTTCGGTCATCGCTATCATATAACTACATCTATTTCTCTCATAACTTTGGTGGTCTGTTTCAGGCTTCTGTCATCGCTTTCAACTAACATATGTGTTTCTCTCATAAAGCTGGCGGTTTGTCTCAAAGGTATTGTTGTTGTTGTTGTTGTTGTTTAACAAGGGCTGTTGAACTTCTCGCTCTTCAGCAGCCACTATCAAGTTGAAGACTCCTTGGTATTATCTACACTGTAGGCTTTGCCTGTGGCTTTTCTGCCATTCCGAAATGTGGTGAGTTGAAGTCATGAGCTCCAGTTTCTCCAGCTTGGCTTGCATTTAAAGGATCGTCACATCTGGTCCCAAGCTAGGGGTAAGAAGTGCATGGCATACTGTGCATTCGCAGCCATCCAAGGGGGCTCTCCAACTATGCAGAGCTAAAATATATTACTCTGGATCTGGGCTGTCCCAAGGAACTGTCACGTCCTGCACAGAGCCACTTCTCAGCTGCCCCTGCCTATCACTGGGTCCATAGTGAGATCCTTCTGCATGCAGTCAACCAAGTCAAATCCAAAGAACTACGCCTGGGACTCAATCGGCTTCTTCAAGCTTAGTGTGCAATGCTGGGTTCTCAACATGTTTCACCACAGGGGGAATCCCTGGAAGTGTGTGGATGATTTCAAAAGTCAATGAGGATGTCTTCTTCTTCTTCGATCCTTAACCACCGACCGTCAAAGCAGTCAGTGGCCATCACGCCTAGTGGCGTCTTGTAGGGCAACAACAAATTGATTCCACTTTGCACGGTCGGTGGCCATCCTTCGTACAGTGCCCCAACTCTGGTTCATTCTTTGCATCTCAGCCTCCACAGTTCTCCGCCAAGTTGTTTTTGGTCGGCCTCTCTTTCGCTTTCCTTCAGGGGTCCAAAGCATAGCTGTTCTTGTGATGGCATCGGGGTCTCTTCTGAGGACATGACCAACCCAGCTCCAGCGTCTGCCAGCTATGATGGTATGCATGTACTCTTGCTTGCTACGAGTAAGCAGATCTTGGTTGGTGATGGTATTCGGCCAAAAGATTCGGTGAATTTTTCTTAGGCATGTTGTGTGAAAAGAGGACAATTTTGACATTTCCTTCTCTGTGACTCTCCAGCATTCCGCACCATAGAGAAGCACAGAAAGCACGCAACTCTGGTATAATCTTAATTTGGTGCTTGTGCTGTATTGGGAGGACTTCCAGATGTTATTTAGGCTAAAGAAGGCTGTTCTTGCCTTATTCATTCTGATGTTGATGTCTTTGCCTGCCCCACCGTCTGGTGTTACTATGCTTCCTAGGTATGTGAAGGTATCTGTCTGTACCAGTTGCTGATTCCTTACTGATATGGGCTCAGGGTTGCTCACATTGAGCGTCATGACCTCAGACTTCTTTAAATTGATGTTCAAGCCCACCTGCTGGCTAAATTTATTAAGTCTATCCGTTTTTTCCTGGATGTGTTGATGTGAATGTGCCAGCAGTGCAATGTCATCTGCATATTCCAGATCTTCCAATGTTGAAAATGTAGTCCATCTTATTCCTCTTGGACTGCCCTCTGTTGTCTGGCGCATCACCCAGTCTAAATCCATCCCGCAGCAAAGTTTGTTCATTTGATGTTGTTTCCGTAACTTCATTATTTTTTTTACATAGACAGGGGTGTCAGCCCTATGCTAAAACCCCCAACCTGGAGGAGCAGGGTACCAGATTTTGTCTTACCCCTACCCACACAGACCAGTCCAGCTTGGTTGAACCTACCAGGAGTAAAACTCCCACTGGCATAGCTCTGGGGATTGTCAGGGTACGCAAGCTGCCATACCGCTACAAGGTATAGGTACCATTGATGGCAGAATGAGGATGTAATCAGCCACAAATACATAGGTTCACTTCCACGTACGTATATTGTAGCATTGTGCATAGGTGGTGGTCATATAAGGATGAGTTGGTGGTAGACAACGCTGTCGATCTGTTCTTTTCATGGAGTGTACATTCTTGGAAGGCATATTCTACTGTTTACTGTTAGCGAAGTTCTACATGTAGAGCCTGGAAGATGAGGGAACTGCGGCGGACGAAGGCTTTGTGGCCACAACGTTGGCTATTTTCTTTGGTTTTTGTCGACGAAGGCCTTGTGGCCGCAACGTTGGCTATTTTCTTTGTCCTTGTAAGACGAATCACCTGTTTTCGATTTTATTCCCACATCCATCCATCGTACATGTAAAGCGAAGGCGTTGTTCGAAACTAGTTTAGTTGTCTGTACATCAATGAAAGATTTCAGAAGTAATCAAGAAGTGATGTAAGGGTAACCACGGTCATCTTTAATCATCATTGTCGTCATCATTCTCATCATCATTTTCCTGTGCATTCCTTTCGTTGCCTGGAGTCACCACTTTAACTGGTACCCTTGCAGAAAGCCAGTACAAAGCAGTCACAAGCTCTAGCAGCGGGAGTTATGTACCAAATAGTTTTTATTAGATTCGGTTGCCAGCCTCGTGTACAACCCCATATTAGTCGCCTTGTACAAGTTACTTAAGGGAGCCGTAGTCCTTTTTGTTTCTTGTTTCTTGGGGAGTGTCCGGGGAGCTAAAGGAGACGACTTTTCAATATTGAGACCAAAAAGAGATTTAAATAAATGTCACACACCTACTCAATCCCTTCCCACAACGTAATTACGATGACAGTCAAACTAGCAATCAATAAGCTGCGCTATCCCGCCGACATCTCTTTTCAAATACGGTACAGGGTGTCTGAGAATTATTCACCGGATAATGAAGTTCAATCATCTTGAGCAGTAACTAGTGTTAGTATTACAAGGCAGTCCTTGTTCTGATATCCCCAGGTTAAAAGAGGAAGAGGGAGACACAAGAACATATGGCAAAGAGAACTGGAGACAGAAATCATGGAAAGACCTTGAGATGATGGCACTGGACATGAAGACTTTGTTGTTGAAGGCCTATGCTCCCTGGGGGGCTCAACGGCGATGAAGATGATGATTCTAGTGTTACGGATAAAGGTGAAGATTCTAGTGTTGCGGATAAAGGTGAAGATTCTAGTGTTACGGATAAAGATGATGATTCTAGTGTTACGGATAAAGGTGAAGATTCTAGTGTTACGGATAAAGGTGAAGATTCTAGTGTTACGGATAAAGGTGAAGATTCTAGTGTTACGGATAAAGGTGAAGATTCTAGTGTTACGGATAAAGGTGAAGATTCTAGTGTTACGGATAAAGGTGAAGATTCTAGTGTTACGGATAAAGATGAAGAATCTAGTGTTACGGATAAAGGATACTGCATCTTCAGCTTTAACCGAATGAATGCTATTTGTTAAATTCATTTCAATTCATATTCAAACTGAAAATCGCATGACACAGGATTTCATTATGTCTCTTCGTGGGCATCCTTTGTAACTGGTACAATGTCCAGCCAATATTCCAGTTCCCATCACTTGTTTAGCAGCAGCACAGGTGCAACCAATTTCAAAGAATGTGACCCATAAAATTCGTTGTCGAGGGCTACGAATACAGCATTATTTATCCGTAATACCAGTATCCGCTCAAGTATATTCAACTTCATAATCTGGTGAGTAATTCTTGGGCACTCTGCATATAGACATATGGATTATGTCGTGTTCAGACCGTTCGGTAATTAAACGTGAGATGTAAGGAATACGCATAAAATGTAGTAATAAATTCAATTAATGTGATTTATGCCCAGTTCTCTACATGTCAAAGTGAAAAAATAAAAATCAACTAAACGCCGGTAAACGTGGGGAGTTTCTATGATTCTCTTAAGGTAGCCAAATGCCTCGTCATCTAATTACTGATGCGCGCGATTCTCTTGTAGCTTACCAAAGGATTTGAGGTTTTGATGTGGCTAGCAACCCAATCAGATAAAACTACTGCCATAGAAATCACATTGTAGGAGCACGTGTATGCCTGCTAAAGGCTTCCTGAAGACAATGCTGAAATGTTGACTTTATGCTTCGTAAGGATCGCATGAGTTAGTGCAGGCTGTTTGAGAATAACTACAGAGCTGGCTCCAAGGTTCGTTAGCAGCGATAAGGAGGAGAATTAGGAGAATAAGAAGAAGAAGGAGAAGGATATAAGGAAGAGAAGAAGACGGTAAAGGAAAAGAAAGAGTAGAAGAAGATGATGAAGAAGACAAAGAAGAAGATGAAGATGAAGAAGTAGATAAAAGGACAGAAGAAGAAAAAAAATGTCACTAATTTTAGTCGGAGATTCATAAACCACAGGTCGACATTAACTGCCTCACTAAATACCATTATCACTGTTAGAAGATTCAGCACCCTTAGTAATATAGGGCTTCAAACATCCAGACCAGGTCTTCCTGTTACGTGCTCTCTGTTCTAGATCTTGTCATGTCTTCCTAATCCCTTTTTATGTCTGTCTCCAGTTCTCTTCTCTGAGTGTTTGTCGGTATCCCTGTACCTGTCTTAATGTTCCAACATTCCAGGTGTCCACGATGGTAATCCCTGTACCTGTCTTAATGTTCCAACATTCCAGGTGTCCACGATGGGAATCTCTGTACCTGTCTTAATGTTCCAACATTCCAGGTGTCGACGATGGGAATCTCTGTACCTGTCTTAATGTTCCAGGTGTCGACGATGGGAATCTCTGTACCTGTCTTAATGTTCCAGGTGTCCACGATGGGAATCTCTGTACCTGTCTTAATGTTCCAACATTCCAGGTGTCCACGATGGGAATCTCTGTACCTGTCTTAATGTTCCAACATTCCAGGTGTCCACGATGGGAATCTCTGTACCTGTCTTAATGTTCCAACATTCTAGGTGTCCACGATGGGAAAATATGTACCTGTCTTAAGGTTCCAACATTCCAGGTGTCCACGATGGGAATCTCTGTACCTGTCTTAATGTTCCAGGTGTCCACGATGGGAATCTCTGTACCTGTCTTAATGTCCGAGGTGTCCACGATGGGAATCTCTGTACCTGTCTTAATGTTCTAGGTGTCCACGATGGGAATCTCTGTACCTGTCTTAATGTTCCAGGTGTCCACGATGGGAATCTCTGTACCTTTCTTAATGTTCCAGGTGTCCACGATGGGAATCTCTGTACCTGTCTCAATGTTCCAGGTGTCCACGGTGGGAATCTCTGTACCTGTGTTAATGTTCCAGGTGTCCACGATGGGAATCTCTGTACCTCTCTTAATGTCCCAGGTGTCCACGATGAGAATCTCTGTACCTGTCTTAATGTTCTAGGTGTCCACGATGGGAATCTCTGTACCTGTCTTAATGTTCCAGGTGTCCACGATGGGAATCTCTGTACCTGTCTTAATGTTCCAGGTGTCCACGATGAGAATCACTGTACCTGTCTTAATGTCCCAGGTGTCCACGATGAGAATCTCTGTACCAGTCTTAATGTCCCAGGTATCCACGATGGGAATCACTGTACCTGTCTTAATGTTTCAGGTGTCCACGATGGGAATCTCTGTACCTGTCTTAATGTTCCAGGTGTGCACGATGGGAATCTCCGTACCTGTCTTAATGTTCCAGGTGTCCACGATGGGAATCTCCGTACCTGTCTTAATGTTCCAGGTGTCGACGATGGGAATCTCTGTACCTGTCTTAATGTTCCAGGTGTCCACGATGGAAATCTCTGTACCTGTCTTAATGTTCCAGGTGTCCACGATGGGAATCTCTGTACCTGTCTTAATGTCCCAGGTGTCCACGATGGGAATCTCCGTACCTGTCTTAATGTCCCAGGTGTCCACGATGGGAATCTCTGTACCTGTCTTAATGTTCCAGGTGTCGACGATGGGAATCTCAGTACCTGTCTTAATGTTCCAGGTGTCGACGATGGGAATCTCTTTTCCTGTCTTAATGTCCCAGGTGTCCATGATGGGAATCTCTGTACCTGTCTTAATGTTCCAGGTGTCCATGAAAGATTACGACTACTGCTCCCTCAGACATGGGGACCGTTCACAAATGACGTCATGCAAGGAAGGGAGGGAGGAGGTTTGCCGAAATGTAACGCTTTGTTACAAGGGGGTGGGGTGAGGGGGTGGGTTCTGAAATATTGTACATAACGCAGGAAAAATCCATTGATAATTCATAAGAAAGAGGCTATACATTTTGTTTCTGCTTTCCGTACATAAGAATGTGATAGTCAGTGACAAAGAGCGAACATTCAGTGCACAGAGGCTGCTTATTTACTTAGTTTATGACGTCAGCATCGAATTTCTATATCTATGGAAGTCAATCTCTGAGTCTTGATTTATAGTGATATATGGTGATTACGTCAGTATTTTTGTCAGTCTTGTATTTTATGTCTGCATTTGATTGTGAGACCGGTGCGAGTAGCAGAGAGAACGTTTGGTAGTTCTATTGTTGATGCCGTCCCGTGTAGCTGTAGAGGGTCTCTGATCCCTCATTCATGTCATACAGTGACTAAACTGCCATTTTGCAACCAGGCTGGCAACGCCATCGTGTCAAACAAGTTGCTACAAAAACCACTACTGGAAGAACATGGGAATGATTCGTGCAGGCTTCCTGTAAAGCGGATCAGCTGTAGGTTTGGCCCCATGCTCCATACGGAAGGAAAATGAAAATAATGACAATTTTTGAATCTGACTGTTGTTTCTTTATTCTCATTCGCTTTCGTTACATGGACAGCATCATTTATTATTATTGTCTGTTCGTTTGTCAGCGTTAACTACATCAGTTTTGTTAGCCTCACCTCTCCGTTACAAATTCAACAATGATCGATTAATATTTTTCCCCAGTTTCATTTGTTTTAAATGTATTTACTTTTTTTGGCGCAGTTATATTCGTTCACCGTTTATTTCTGGACGCTGGAACAATCTCCATTCCGAGGCGTCCGAATATGATATCTGACGTCATTGGTCTTTATTCAGTAAGGAATACTGAAAGCTAAAAATAATTTATTCTGTGGGCATATAGTCTGGGGCTAAAAAATATGATCGACACCCAGCTCAATCGAATTCACTGGCAGCCTTCACCTTGGCTCATCAATACCCTTTTCAGCAAACAGTGGAATGAGCTGAGATGTGCTCACATTTCTTGCTTCGAACAAAAGTACGATTGTGTCGTATCTATCTAGAACATGGGCCCACAATGTTGACGTCATCATTTCCGCGTCACAAAAGTTTAATAAAAAAAATGTAAAGGTAGGCCCAAAGCAGATACTGAGGAGTGAAGTGTTAGAGACTTCACTAAACTAGGTCCAGCTTCGAGCGAATGGGCGACAAGTTCCCTTCTTTGTTGCATTTGCCTACCTTAACTCCCAGTGACGATCGGGAAAAGACCGATTGACTTCTGGAAAGACAGATGACACTGGGAAAGACTAGAAACCGGCTGACCGGGTTAGCACCCCGTAAGCTGTATTCAATTGCTACAGGACCCAAAACTGATAGATGCCCTCAGGATTCACCGAAAAAGGGGGGGGGGGGGAAGAATGATGAATCCACAGGCGCCTCATTGGAATCGACCAGACCCGTTACACGGACTTCGAGCTCTGAACAACGGCTGGAATTTCCATGTGCCTGTGGTAGGGAATTCTCTACTCAGAGAGGAATGAAAATCCACAGAACGAAAAAGGGGTGTGGGAGGTCATCAGGGGGAGGAGATCAACAGCGCTCTGTCTCGACGGATAAGACGTTAGAAGAACGCAGCCAGGAGTCAATCCACAGTGCTGAGTACATTCAAGTTGATCTGTCAGATGATGATCTCACACACTTCTTGGATGGGAAGAGAGATGCAATCAAGTTTCCACCTGCCAGTGCAAAAGGGCTTTGGGAACAGCTGGACGAAGCCTTGGCAAAAGAGTTGGATAACAACCTGAAGCAGATAACTTTGGAGAAGAAGCTGGAAATCTTCGGCGACATAATATATCTGCACTGTCGCAAAGTGTTTGGAGTGAGGGAGGCAAGGGAAAGTAACCCACCACGAAAAAGTAGAAGACAAATTAAAATAGAAGAAATCAGGAAACAGAAGAAGCATGCCCGAAAACTTTTCAAGAACGCAGTTGCCACAGAGAAGGAAGGGTTACGACATATTTGGGAGCACCTGAAAGGCCAACATAATGCCCTTTGTAGAGCAGAAAGGTTGTGCAGGAAGAGAAGGAAGACTCGAAGGGATAGGGACAGATTCTTCAGGGAGCCCTTCAAGTTTGCCAAAGAACTGTTTGAGCAGCCACGGTCGGGTACGCTAAACATCAAGAAAGAAGACCTGGAAGAACATCTTAGAATGACATATTCAGATGGTCGCAGAGATGAGCCGCTCAGCAGCATGGCAGGCCTTAAATGGCCGAGTAAGCCAGGAGCTGAATTTAACACCAAGCCCCCAACGGTGCAAAAGGTAGAAAGCATTGTCCAGAAAGCTCGGTGCAAGTCAGCTCCAGGTCCTAATGGTGTTCCATATGTGGTGTATAAGAGATGCCCTGAAGTGCTCAAACGACTGCTCCGTTTACTGAAGAATGCGTGGAAAACCCAGCTTGTAAGCAAGGAATGGAGAAAGGCGAACGGAGTCTACATCCCGAAGGAGCAAAATTCCACAGACATCAGTCAGTTCAGGCCAATCTCACTACTCAATGTGGAAGGGATGATATTCTTCTCAGTGATGGCGAAAAGACTCACTACATACCTCCTGGCAAATGGGTACATTGACACTACCATTCAGAAAGGAGGTATCCCAGGTACACCAGGATGTCTAGAGCATGCCACAATGATCTGGGAAGCAATCCAAAAAGCAAAGTCTGACAGAACAAACCTCCATATAATCTGGTAGTATCTAGCGAATGCTTATGGATCCGTTCCACACCAGATGTTGTGGCAGGCCCTAGAAATGTATCATGTTCCACAAGAGATTGCAGCAATGCTGAAGCTGTATTTCGCAGGGTTTGCTGTCAGATTTTCAACCAGAGAGTACACAACAAAGTGGATTGGCCTTGACGTTGGAATTGCGATAGGGTGTACCATCTCTCCGATACTATTCGTGATGGTTATGCAGGTAATCCTCAATGCGGCTGAAGGAATGGCTATAGGTCCAAAGCTCGGTGGAATGTGTCACATGCCACCGCTCAAAGCATTCATGGATGACACAACAATTCTGACATCAGATGAACATCAGGCCAGGAGGATGTTAGAACGCCTGGATGAACTAGTCAGCTGGTGCAGAATGAGCTTCAAACCCAAGAAGTCGAGAAGCCTATCAGTCAGGAAAGGGAAGATAGCAGAAGACATATTCATGGTTTCCAACCAAAGAATCCCTACTGTCATTGAGGAACCTGTTAAAAGTCTTGGCAGGGTGTACGATGCTTCATTAAAAGACTTGAAGGCAGTGCAACAGACAATAGAAATGGCAGACAGAGGGCTACAGATCATAGACCAAAGCAGACTCCTGGGAAAGTTCAAACTGTGGTGCCTCCAGTTCATGTTGATACCGAAGTTGCTGTGGCCACTGCTTATATATGAAATAAGCACAAGTACAGTGGAAGCTATAGAGCAGAAGGTCAACAAGTTCATGAGAAAGTGGCTAGGGGTACCACCAGGTCTGTCAGATGTAGCACTGTACTGCAAAAAGTCAAAACTTCTGCTTCCTTTCAAGTCAGTTGTTGAAGAGTACAAAGTTGGAAAGGCAAGGCTTGCAATGATGCTACGCGAGTCAGCTGATGACGTGGTTAAGTCCATTCAGCCTACACTGAAAACGGGAAGGAAGTGAAGAGTGGAAGAAGCTGTTGATGCTGCCCAGGAGTCACTCAAACTGAGGGAGGTAATCGGATACACACAAACGAATAGACGGAAATTTGGTCATGGAGACATCCGCTGGTGGTCCAAGGC
>JAMPIV010016890.1:0-168690 GCA_024509875.1 Oreohelix idahoensis
TATGTTATTACCGTATATACGTATTCCATTCATACTTCAATCAGATGCCTCGAGTTACTCCATGGGTGGTGCCTCGTAGCTGCCATATGTTACAAGGAAAAACACTCCACCCATTGTTTCTATGTGTCGAGGAAAACTGACTCCGGAATGAAACAAAAGTATGCGACAGGTGAACGTGAGCTCCTGTCGATGGTCTGGTGCCTGGAGAAGCTGTCAAGATATCTCATCGGCACGCACTTTTACATTATGACAGACCATAGTCCTCTTACTTACATAACAGCTAGGGACAATGCGTAACGCTAGAATACATCGATGGTACTTGTTGATTCAAGAATTTTCATTTACGATTCTGCCTATTGCTGGATCAGAACAATAACTTGGCAGATCTTTTATCGCGCAACTTCTCTGAGAAGAAATTGAATTACCCCTTTAGTCACCATGTTGACAAGTGCTATTATTAATGTTATAAAATTTAATGTGTCTACTTAATGATTATGATAGTTATAAGTAGGTCAGTACTAATATTGAATATGTTCCCGGAGACGGGCGTCTTCTCCATCACTATCATCCGTGCCACAAGTGTCACGTTTGGAAGTGAGTGGGATTATGTTGAGGATTGTTTCCTGCTTACAGACATTTGGATTTGTGCACTATCCGATTGGCTGTACCATGGTACACCTCAATCGAATAAGAGATATATCTCATCAACCGATGTCCGATGATTGTTGCATGTGTGCAAGCATTTGAGTTTGGCCAACTCGGACTGCTGCACCGTGGAACAATTATCGACTGTGGTGAAGTGGGATGTTATAAATATTTATAGGGGACTTAGTGTACTGACTGAGATCAGCTGTGAAGGTATTTATATCTAATAAGAGTAGTGTATTATAGATAACCTTACTTGCTGCCACATATAAATATATATATATATCTCAGTCAGAATTATTCTGGAATAGTGTGATGACTACGTTGTATGTCTAGGGTATGTGTATGATGAAGTGTAAGTCATAACAACAACAGACAGATAAACAATTTAATTTATTCCACCACACTTGACAACACTGTGACACTCACATACATAAAACACTCTACAAGGATATCTTAAAGGAGTCACTGATAACTTTTCAAATAACAATATGTATTCATTTCTGTCATGAATGAATATGTGTCCTGATTCAAATACAAAGGGAACCAGGAATCACAATCAATTTTAATTACAAGTTATATGTACAGAATTTATCAATATGAATATTGTAGTGACATATATTATTAAAAGTATCCTATGTGTGTCAGTTGTGTAGTAGTAATATGAGGTAATACTGGTTTTGTTTTGTTCAAGCTCTGTTGGTATTTGTCATCATGACTTCAATAGTTTGTCTTTATTGGAACTAGTATTGGAGATGTTCTCAGTTCCTGATATTAAAACAATTTACTTCCCCTCTTAAGTTTATGTTACAATGTTATTTTAAGATGGGGGTACATAATTTTGAGCTCAGCTGGCCACATCAGCTTATCTTGCGTGATGGCGGCAGGAAAGGACTCCTCTGCTCGATTTCTCCCCTGTGCTCTGGAGACACCTCACTGATAGCTAAATGGACCAAGGAGTATGCTGTCCGACTCTGGATTCAGCAAAGCTCTGACCAGGTGCTGCTCAATACCATCAAGACCACGGTCCCTGAAAACAAGAAGGATGTACCTTCTACTTCATAACTAATTTATACTCTCTTTTTACACTGAGCACAATACATCACAAACATTGAGTTCAGAGCGTTAGGCCAACTGTCAGCTTCATCTGAAATACTTTATACCAGTATTAACCTCCTTAATGGTTACTACGCCTCTGCACTTCCAGCATTATTTCTTTCTAGTCAATCATCTAGGTGTCAGTGTACTGTTTGGCCATTCCATGCCGTTTTACTTTCCTCCGACACCTTCTGTTCAGGCTGGAGCATTATAGGCTTTACATCATGTTTGCTACTGAACTACACATATATACAGGCATAAATTAACAATTCACATTCAATTTCATTAAAAGATACTGAATGTTTCAAGCTTACCACAATTCATGGAAACAAACACAGATACGTTGATTAGCAATGAATTCTGGCACAAATACTGGCACAAATTCCCATCTGCTTATGTTCCAGGCTTTTATTTAGCAAAAATATGAGCTGGCTTCAACGCACTGTTGCTTTATCAAGCTTATTTGAACTAGTGGTCTCGAACTAACGCTCCTAAGTGAGTATATCAGCGAGTCTGGCCAATGGAGCCACGTTTCGACAAGTGTTTGAAAAAATTTTAACTTCCTACGTCTCCCCTAACAACCAAGGATAGCATTTATAGCCCGACCAATCGTGTTTAGCCTTACATATCATTCCAGCCAATCAGTTCAAATGTAACTTGTGGCCCATTTCCCGTACAATGGTGGTGTAAAAAAATCTACCACTGAGCGATTCTGATTTTGGGTGTTGTCTGACAGCACCATCATTTTATTTTGGCTATAACTTGTTAATTCCTAGACTATTTGCATAACGTTGTACATATTCTTTGTCAGCAAACCCTAAGGAACCCAAATATATATATTTAATAGAGCTAAAATGCTGCGTTCAAAATATGCAATTCCTTCTACCTCCTGTTTCGAAGATGTGCTGTCTGGGTACTGTAATGTTTTCAAACGTAAACCCATCTATTGTCATCTTTCTAATAAGAGTTTTTCAGGATTTAAAAACCTAACTCTGGGAAGGTTAGTGTTTTTATCACTGTCCGTCCGAAAAAGTTAGTGCATGTGGCCTTACACGCGTGATAGTAGTAATTGTGTATCGCGCGACGCGTGTTTTTGTGTTGCACGTGTTCGGCTTTATGCCTCTCCCTTCTCTCTATCCTTTAGTCCATCTGTCTTTAGTTACGCCGTGTATAAAATGGAATGAATGAAATATTAAAATTAGGTCATTGTTCAGCTTGGTATCTCAATGTTTTTGCAAGAAATACAGCACACGTTTCATTGAAGAACGCGGGTAATAATACAGTAGGCTTTTACTATCAACGTGAAAGCGTTACAATTTGCAGACGAAGCATAAAAAAGGGGGATTTCGAGTACATTCTCTGTGACAGCACTGTTATTTTACCATTGCTCTTTTCTTTATTAGAATTTATTTGTTAGGCTTTATATTTACCTGATATTTATATATGTGGATTAGAATATTTCACGACACCTCCCCTCTTAAAACAGACATTATATGTCAGTCCTTTATTCTATATACACATAGATAAATGTAAGTCAACTTGACTTTACTCTGCTGTGGTGCTATCATGGTTTTATGTAGTTGGGTCCATTCAGAGTAGGCACTACTCTTGAAATCTGCCTCAGACTTCTACAACCAATAATATATTTCGGTTATGTTACTGAACAGCCGCAAGTGTGAGTGCTTGTCTTAATGCTGCTTCGCAACCCGTATTCACCATTTCTCTTCTCTGAGTCTGCGCAATGACATGTCCAGAGAACATTATTTTTCCCTCAAAATGTACGTTATGAGGAGATAACATATACCTGGTGATAGCAGAGTTTTCGTAGTGGATCCCATAATCTTCTTATTATCCTGTATGAAACATTCGGAATATCCTCAATCAAAGAGGCAACTCAGGGATTCATTACGTTCCTCCGAAATGTTTACATCCAACAATTTTCTCATCATTCTAGAGAAGACACTAGGCGCATTCTTCAATCCAAATGGCAATCTATTAAACTCATAGTGTCCTTCTGAGGTACTAAAAGCTAGGTATGGTCTAACCTCAGGCTTTACTGGAATCTGATAGTATCCTTTACTCAGATCCACTTTTGAGAAATATTTAGCTGTATTTAGTCTGGCAAACAGCTGATTTGTATCCGGCAATGGATCCACCTGTCCTTCTGTAATAGCATTCAGTCTCCTGTAATCTATACAGAGTCTATGTTCTCCAGAGGGCTTCCTTAAGAGTACAACACCGGAACTATATGAGGATTCACTGTGTGAAATAATTCCCTCCTTCAATAGATAGTCTATCTCTTCCTTCAAAGCTTTCTCCTTAGCAAACGGAATCGAATATGGTTTCATACAGACAGGTGTGGGGTCTATCAGTTTCATATCATATTCCAATAGGTTTGTATGCCCTGGTCGGTCTGTTAACACCTCTGCATGATTATTTAGAACCTGTTGCACTCTCTCTTTCTGAGTTTTCGTTAAATGTGTACTGATTTTCACCTGTGCTGCTGTCTCACAGGGGTGTAATGGATACTCAAATGATGAAAGTGGTTCCTTTTTCATCTCCATGGCGATGGACAAGGTCAACAAGTGTGTCTCCTCCTGATGTTCTCTTTCCAAATATTTCTTCAGGAGATTCACATGATAGATTTTTTCTTTCCCCTTCTTATCTATCTTATAATGAGCCGCGCTAGCGTATGGTTACAACACGCTCTGGCGACCGGGTTACAGATCAAACCCGGCGACGGGCATTTGAGGATTTTTCGTCGACCGGGATTTGGACTGGATTAACTCGAGACCTGGCGAGGAATTCATTTGAAGGAGTGTCGTCGACCAGGGACTGGCGGCTCCTGAGCCGACCCAGCTGCAATGGGTACCTCCGAAATCGGCGAGTATTTGCCTGAATGGCGAGGGACACCTGTCTCTGTACAAGAAATAAAGGGATCTCACGTAAAATCAATGTCAGGTTAGACATAAATAATAACCTGAGATTTTCGCCTAGTATTACGGGCTTACGAAAAAAAAAAAAAAAAAAAAAAATCTATCTTATAATTTGTTCTAGAACACCTTCTCTAAAACTGTATATGGACCCTGCCATCCAATTTGTAACTTATTCTGACTCCCGGGCAAAAGAAGCAGTACTTTCTCTCCCACAGCCAAATTTCTGTCTTTCGCCTTCCTGTTATAATAGGCAGCATGTTTCTTCCTGGCTTGTTTCAAATTTTCATTGGCAAGTTTCCAGCCAGTTTTTAAACGAGTGGTCAGCTCATTCACATATTGGTATGAAGATGTAATGTTTTCCTCTGCCTTTTCATCAGTCCACGTTCTTAACAAACAAAGCTACATATGGACCTTTAATTGTGTGGACCTATTTGTCCATGCACCGGTATGGTCTCTTCCACTCGAAGCTTTATAGTGATGATTTTTCCTCCCAGAATTATCATTCACAAAACGACCGCTACCAATTTTTCTTTTGGGGCTTTCTCCCCACTTAAAATTCTTGATGAGAGATTTCCTCTCTACATCCTCTTCCTCCAGTTTGTTTAAGTCCGATTGAGGGATTTTCGGCTTATCCTGGGGTAAGACATCTTTTTGCACTCTCCGCATAGTGGCCATTGTAAAACAGTTAAGTGAAGCTTGTCCGTGAAAAGGGGCTTCCCATTCCATTTGGTCCACTTTATCAAATCTATTTTTCTTTTTATTGTCAGGCCTAATTTTGCCCCATGGCGTGTCCAGGTCCTGATCCATGTTCCCACTTGTGGGTGTTCCCTCATGTGCTATGCTACACCTTTCTACAAAATTCTCAATGTCCCATCTTGCTTGGGCCAATAATAATTGTGAGCCACCTTTTGAATGATGGTACCTATCTTCTCATGGTCCCCATCTGGTTTCACATGTAGGCTCCTTATTAAGTCTGCCCTATATCTTTTAGGAAGTACCAGCTGTCCCTGACCTTTGGATCTAGCTCCAGTCTTCCTATACATCAACTTGTTTTTCATGTAAAAATCTCCCTTGCCTGGAGTTGTATGACAAGTTGACAATTTCTGAAACAAGGCTTGAGTGTTTTATCCCCAGCCTGTGCCTTCCTCATCTCTTCTGGAGTGGTATCTAACATAATATCCTCCTCCTGTCTTGAGGTCGACCTGACCTGAAGGGTTGCCATATACACAGGTTTCCTTCTGCAACGGTCAGTGTCATGATTGTCCATCTGACAATTCTTTACACCACCTTTTTCCTTGGTTGAAAGATTTTCTTTCATCATATTTCCTTTCATCGAATTGTGGGAATTTATTTTTATTTTCATACCGTGGCCTATCAAATTGGTGCTTACCTTTGTTTTGATCCCTAGGATCAAATTTATTAAAGTTCTGTGGTGCCCTAAAGTTATCCACTTGTTTCTTTTTATTACTTGTTACCTCTGCTTGAGCTGCTTGATACCTTTCAGCAACATTTAGCAACTCACCCAGCCTCTCTGCACCTTGTTCCATGAGAAACTTTCTCAGGTCTGGAGCCATGGACTCTCTTATTGCTCTATAAGGACCATTTCCTTAAGATCTTGGGTTTTCCCCAGAGAAGTCCATTTCTCCAAGTATGTCTCTATTCGTGCAGAGAACTGGTGATAGGTTTCACCTGACAGTACTTTAGCATTCCTAAATTTTTTCCTATAAAATTCTGCATTCTTTTCATATCTTAACAAAAGAGCCTGCTTTAGCATGTCATAATTTTCCTGATCACCTCTGCTCATTTTTGCAAAAACTTCATAAGCTGCCCCACGAAGTCCCTGAGATAACTTTAAGCTCCACCTTTCTCTCTCTAACCCATACCTGGTAGCTAATAGTTCATACCTATTTAGGTAGCTCTCTATATCATCGTCTTTCTCAACAAAATGATCTAAATGAAAATTCATAGCTGAGGTTGAGGCTCCTTGGCTAGCAGTGGCATCAGAGGCAAAGGGACTGGCACCATTTTCAGGAGCATGGCCTTGAAACTCAAACTCCCTTAGTCGTAACTCATGTTCCCTTTGTAATCTTTTATCTTCTGCTTCCCTTTCTGCAGCTAATTTCTTCTCTTCCCTTTCTGCAGTCACTCTTCTTTCTTCTGCTTCCCTTTCTGCAGCTAATTTCTTCTCTTCCCTTTCTGCAGCCAATCTTCTTTCTTCTGCTTCCCTTTCTGCAGCCAATCTGTTGTCTTCTCTTTCTGCTTCCAATTTCTTAGCCTCAGCCTCAATCTGCAACCTCTTAGTCTCAGCCTCAGCCTCAAATTGTAACTTCTTAATTTCCCTTTCAGCCTCTAACTTTCTTTCGGCTTCAAACCTTCTTTCTTCGCGTTCAATAAATTTGTCACATTCCGTAGTGACATAGGCAACCATAACTTGCCCATCTAATCCTAACTCTTTTGCAGTCTGAACAGCAGCAGATCGAAATTTGGCCAGGTCCGCCATTGTCTATCAGGTAAATTTATACAATGTCTAACCAACAATTCAATCTCTACATATATATCTAATGGACAACACAGGCACCGTGAGCTCAACCTTATTTAATTCCACCCAAGGATACCTTTTAATTCTTATATTCCCTGAAGTGAATTACCCCCAATATTTTTAATAGGGAAAAATTCAAAATCCCAAGAGCGAGACCCCAATATATGTGGTGAAGTGGGATGTTATAAATATTTATAGGGGACTTAGTGTACTGACTGAGATCAGCTGTGAAGGTATCTATATCTAATAAGAGTAGTGTATTATAGATAACCTTACTTGCTGCCACATATATATATATATCTCAGTCAGAATTATTCTGGAATAGTGTGATGACTACGTTGTATGTCTAGGGTATGTGTATGATGAAGTGTAAGTCATAACAACAACAGACAGATAAACAATTTAATTTATTCCACCACACTTGACAACACTGTGACACTCACATACATAAAACACTCTACAAGGATATCTTAAAGGAGTCACTGATAACTTTTCAAATAACAATATGTATTCATTTCTGTCATGAATGAATATGTGTCCTGATTCAAATACAAAGGGAACCAGGAATCACAATCAATTTTAATTACAAGTTATATGTACAGAATTTATCAATATGAATATTGTAGTGACATATATTATTAAAAGTATCCTATGTGTGTCAGTTGTGTAGTAGTAATATGAGGTAATACTGGTTTTGTTTTGTTCAAGCTCTGTTGGTATTTGTCATCATGACTTCAATAGTTTGTCTTTATTGGAACTAGTATTGGAGATGTTCTCAGTTCCTGATATTAAAACAATTTACTTCCCCTCTTAATTTTATGTTACAATGTTATTTTAAGATGGGGGTACATAATTTTGAGCTCAGCTGGCCACATCAGCTTATCTTGCGTGATGGCGGCAGGAAAGGACTCCTCTGCTCGATTTCTCCCCTGTGCTCTGGAGACACCTCACTGATAGCTAAATGGACCAAGGAGTATGCTGTCCGACTCTGGATTCAGCAAAGCTCTGACCAGGTGCTGCTCAATACCATCAAGACCACGGTCCCTGAAAACAAGAAGGATGTACCTTCTACTTCATAACTAATTTATACTCTCTTTTTACACTGAGCACAATACATCACAAACATTGAGTTCAGAGCGTTAGGCCAACTGTCAGCTTCATCTGAAATACTTTATACCAGTATTAACCTCCTTAATGGTTACTACGCCTCTGCACTTCCAGCATTATTTCTTTCTAGTCAATCATCTAGGTGTCAGTGTACTGTTTGGCCATTCCATGCCGTTTTACTTTCCTCCGACACCTTCTGTTCAGGCTGGAGCATTATAGGCTTTACATCATGTTTGCTACTGAACTACACATATATACAGGCATAAATTAACAATTCACATTCAATTTTCATTAAAAGATACTGAATGTTTCAAGCTTACCACAATTCATGGAAACAAACACAGATACGTTGATTAGCAATGAATTCTGGCACAAATACTGGCACAAATTCCCATCTGCTTATGTTCCAGGCTTTTATTTAGCAAAAATATGAGCTGGCTTCAACGCACTGTTGCTTTATCAAGCTTATTTGAACTAGTGGTCTCGAACTAACGCTCCTAAGTGAGTATATCAGCGAGTCTGGCCAATGGAGCCACGTTTCGACAAGTGTTTGAAAAAATTTTAACTTCCTACGTCTCCCCTAACAACCAAAGATAGCATTTATAGCCCGACCAATCGTGTTTAGCCTTACATATCATTCCAGCCAATCAGTTCAAATGTAACTTGTGGCCCATTTCCCGTACAATGGTGGTGTAAAAAAATCTACCACTGAGCGATTCTGATTTTGGGTGTTGTCTGACAGCACCATCATTTTATTTTGGCTATAACTTGTTAATTCCTAGACTATTTGCATAACGTTGTACATATTCTTTGTCAGCAAACCCTAAGGAACCCAAATATATATATTTAATAGAGCTAAAATGCTGCGTTCAAAATATGCAATTCCTTCTACCTCCTGTTTCGAAGATGTGCTGTCTGGGTACTGTAATGTTTTCAAACGTAAACCCATCTATTGTCATCTTTCTAATAAGAGTTTTTCAGGATTTAAAAACCTAACTCTGGGAAGGTTAGTGTTTTTTATCACTGTCCGTCCGAAAAAGTTAGTGCATGTGGCCTTACACGCGTGATAGTAGTAATTGTGTATCGCGCGACGCGTGTTTTGTGTTGCACGTGTTCGGCTTTATGCCTCTCCCTTCTCTCTATCCTTTAGTCCATCTGTCTTTAGTTACGCCGTGTATAAAATGGAATGAATGAAATATTAAAATTAGGTCATTGTTCAGCTTGGTATCTCAATGTTTTTGCAAGAAATACAGCACACGTTTCATTGAAGAACGCGGGTAATAATACAGTAGGCTTTTACTATCAACGTGAAAGCGTTACAATTTGCAGACGAAGCATAAAAAAAGGGGGATTTCGAGTACATTCTCTGTGACAGCACTGTTATTTTACCATTGCTCTTTTCTTTATTAGAATTTATTTGTTAGGCTTTATATTTACCTGATACTTTATATATGTGGATTAGAATATTTCACGACAACCATGGAACATCGCAATTGAATATATATTAACGACGTAGTATGCATATCACTATGCATGACGCGTATGTCTTTATAACGTCATTCGACTTGTGGGTTTTGACCCGAATTGCAGTGTGTTTCAGAAGTGTGGCCATTGCCACTTATATGGTGTGGTATATCCACTTATTAATTGTGTGGCTGGGAAGCCAATTGAGCAGTGTATTTCTTGAGTCAAACGTAAGTCGTCTTATGAATAACGCAGTTTGCATAATTATGGCAGATTAGCCTGGCGTGGTATGCCAAAGGAACATTACGGTACTAGCAATAGTGTAAGACTAGTATAGATGGATATTGTACAGCTAGCGGCAAGCGTAAGCCTAGTGTAACGGATATTAGACGACTAGCAGTAGACGTAAGCCTAGCATAATAAGTGTATTGCAAAACTAGCAGGATAGTTAAGTCTAGTGCAAAAGGCTATTGTATAAACTAGCGACGGGAGTAAGTCTAGTTAGCCTCTGAATTTATGCCAAAGGACATTGGCCGTTAAAAGGAACTGACCTTGAACCAGAACTCTAGATAGAGATTATTGAACATGTGTTTATGAAATAATGAGAACTCTTACAGATCGTACATGAATGTGATGTGACTTTTGTTCCCATGTAGTTGGTGTCTGCTCATGGTATGAAATTACTAATTAAATATTTTGAGTCGTCAAAAATCACGGTCTTATCAACTGTCGTATTCGGAGTTGAGTTAAATGCTGTTAATATTCAACTGATCATGACCAGTGATGATTAATGTCTTAACACGCTGCATCTCACACTGCCAAGATAATCAATAAGACAAGAGACTAATACAGGTCAGTCAAGGGTCGAATATTTAATATGAAACATGTTCAGCACATAATGTATCACAAGGGTTAAAGCAGACATTATCGATACCAACGAACAGTATTACGGAATCCTACAAAAGTGATAAGAACCCGAGGGACTTTGACTCTATAAACTGAATACGCATATAATAACTTGGTCATCCTCAAATACTAGAAGTCATCGAAGCACCCATAATATACTGGGGTCCCGAGCCCGTAACAAAATTGATAATTTATGTCTGTATATGGGTGTGGTTCAGTAGCGAACATGAGGCAAGGCCTATATAGTGCTCCAACCTGAACAGAAGGTGTCGGCGAAAAGTAAAACTGCATGGAATTGCCAAACAGTACACTGACACCTATCTTATTGACTAGAAAGAACTAATGCTGGAATTGCAGAGGCGTAGTGACCATTAGGGAGGAGTATACTGGTGTAAATTATTTCAGATGAAGCTGACAGTTGGCCTACCGCTCTGAACTCAGTGTTTGTTATGTATTGTGTTCAGTCTGTAAATAGATTATAAATTAGTTATGAAGTAGGAGGTACAACCTTCTTGTTTCAGGGACTGTGGTCCTAAAGTTATTGAGCAGCACCTGGTCTGAGCTTTGCTGAATCTGGAGGCTGACAGCATACTCCTGGGTCCAGATAGCGACTAGTGAGGTGTCTCCAGAACACAGGGGAGCAATCGAGCAGAGGAGTCTTTTCCTGCCACCATCACGAAAGTTAAGCCTCTGTGGCCAGTGGAGCTCAACATTATGTGTCCCCTCAAAAATTGACATTTTAGTAAAAAAGAGGGACAATACCTTGTTTAAATTGACAGGAACTGTGAACTTTTTCCCCATACTATTTCCCAGATAAACAAACACTTGAAGTCATGATGACAAATAACAACATAGCTTGAAAAACAAAACCAGTATTACTACTACAAAACTGACACACATAGGATAATATTAATAAAATATGTCACTACTAAGTTCATATTTATAAATTATGTATATATAAATTGTGATTACAATTAATTGTGATTCCTGGTTCACTTTGTAGTTGAATCAGGATATATATATATTAGTGAAAGTAATTAATACATATATATTTGAAAATTTACCAGTGACTCATTTAAGATAGTCTTATAGAATGTTAAATGTGTGTGAGTGTCACAGTGTTGTCAAGTGTGGTGGAATAAATTAAATTGTTTATCTGTCTGTTGTTGTTGTGACTTACACTTCATCATATACATACCCTAGACATTTAACGTAGTCATCACAATATTCCAGAATAATTCTGACTGAGGTATAATGTGGTAGCAAGTAAGGTTATCTGTAAAACACTACACCTATTAGATACAGATACCTTCACAGCTGATCTCAGTCAGTACACTAAGTCCCCTATAAATATTTATAACATCCCACTTTACCACAACACTCATCTTGTGTTATTAGCCACGTCTGCTCGAGGTTCCTCCGACACACTGGAGTACGGAAGACTTTCCTTCAGCCCGCCCTATAACTACGGGGGACTAAGGTGTTGAAGAGTGGTTGACCTCTAGGCTTCAGTGAGCTGGATCAACTTCTACAAGTCTTTATTTTCTCGATCAGGAATGATCATAAACATTGATCACAAAAACCTGGAACAAAAGGTAATAGGTGGCCATTGTTCTAACAATCTCACCACCCTCTGCTGTTCATGATGCGACCATGTCTTCAGTGTTTGTATATAAATGAATGAATCATGGTAGTATATTACAGAGATAGCATGATAAGATAATGTATAATGTGCAGAATTAACAATATACATGAATAAATCACATGTTATGATACATGGGTACGATATAACCTTTGCCTTCCACTTATGGATGTCAAGTCACTTATGTACTTGCTGGTATGTCGTAAGCTTCCAGGCAAGAACTAGCCATGATATATGTGGCTAACAAATTAATGGTTATGCTTCCTGACAATGCCGGTGAAGGTTATCTCTGGTTAGCGTCATTCCCTTTTTTTTATATCTGCTACAATCAATCAGAAATAAAATCTGAAATAAAATGATATTAGTAATACATATATTTTTAATAAACTTACATACCCTCTTAGGATTAATAAGCTCACGGTGAGACTGTATTGGCTTAATTTAATCTGCCCTGCATGCAGCGTGAAAATAGAACTTTCCTTGCAGATGCTATCTTCCAGTTTCTCACTCTGGCTTCTGGATTTAGTGTGTGATTTCCAATGCACCGCTCTGTCCTTGTATTTCAGTCACTCGCGCGTACGAGAAAGCACCTCTAAAAGTCCCAAAAGATTTTCGTTTCATCTCCTGGTTTGAAGCTATTTGAAACAATCTGTGCTATTCCTGTACTCGTTTTTCTCTTCTGTTCACTACACACTTATATTCTTCCGTCCTTCCTATGTATCATTCCCTTTTCCCCATATGAGGCTTTCATTCCATATAAGTTTTATCCAAATCCGTTGAGGCTTGTGAGTGTAATAAATTTTTAAAGATTATTAGCTAACTTTTAGCCGATGTGATGAAGGTGAAAAATATTAATTATCTTTAAAACTATTTATATTTGAATAATATCCTTTTGGATATAATTCCTAGTCTATCTCCTTTGTTGAGTTATATTTATTTAATATTATTCCAACTGTGCGTTCTCCGGTAATTAATAATTTAATTTTCAGTAAATGCATACTTTTAAAGTCCGTCATACATTCCTATATAGCTATTTCCTCATTCTTTAGTAATATTGTATGGCTTCAACCGTAAGTCACATTTCCCGTCTGCTACAAACTTCAAAGAAAGACCGCCGCGCTGACCTTGCGCTGGTGTGTGTGTGTGTGGGAGTCGCGCTACACATTTTTTTCCACAACAAAGCAAGAGGAACCAAATTTCGCTACACTTGGCTCCCAGAACACACTCCCTGCGGCCCCCCCCCCCCCCCTCAATTTCCCTACATTATATTAAAAAACTATAAATAGCATCATTGGTTATACACTTGGCTCTGTTAAAACTTTTTTACTGTTTATATATCACATATATCACGTGATCATTGCCTTCCCCTCCACCTTTTAAATACTGAGACGATCAAATCTGCAACAAAGCAAAGTTGGCCCTTTTTGCAACAAGTGCAGACATCTAATTTCGTCAGCTGACAGCGATAAGCACATTCGGACACATCTTGCCTGTGGACACTCATCTATATTAAACTGGTAAACATTGAACATATTTTAACAAATAAAACGGTATTGAATCAGGTTTACAAAGTAACGGTACACAGGAAGCACCGGACGTGTCAGGCGTCACCTTTCACTCTTATTGCCTGATGCCATTGTATTCATCGATCTTTTATCGAAGATTGTCATAGCAGCACTTCTTGATTTGTTATTCCATTTTCTGCTTTTGATTTTCGTTGATTATTAAATTAATTGTCTTGATTTATTTTCCGGTTTTGTATTTCCCTGGCTTTATATAGAGGATCCCGTTACAGGCCCATTTAAGGCATATTGGAAGTAAGGTGTTATACCCATTTCTTGACCATCGGAGCAGTAGGAATGATGTGGTCAGCATCACGCCGGCCGCCTTAACCTTCCCAGCTGTTGCTCTGGTACCCAATTCATGAGGCTAGTTTGACCCCGGAGCCGTTTGCGGTCTAAAAAATCCCACCTCATCTGGGGATTGATCCATGGACCCCTGAGCTAGGAAGCTAGTGCACTAACCACTGAGCTACCGCGGCTCCTTATCTATCTATCTATCTATCTATCTATCTATCTATCTATCTATCTATCTATCTATCTATCTATCTATCTATCTATCTATCTATCTATCTGTCTGTCTGTCTGTCTGTCTGTCTGTCTGTCTGTCTGTCTGTCTGTCTGTCTGTCTATCTATCTATCTATCTATCTATCTATATCTATATATATATATATATATATATATATATATATATATATATATATATATATATATATATATATATATATATATATATATATATATATATATCCTTACCAGTTTTACAGTAGCCCCCTTAGTTATTTACTTGGTAAACATTAGAATTTATGATCAGCGATAGTTACCTGAGCTCAGGATGGCAAATATAGATGAAACTATGCCTTGACCCTAATACAACTGCTCCGCTATCTATCTTACCTATCTCGTTCTCGCCTCACTGATGTTGGGAACCTCTGTTATAACATGAATGAGAAATTCTGACGAGCGAAGTTAGGGAGGAACGGTGGGTTATGTTTTGTTTAGGCCACGTTCTTCTTTTAAGCGCTCACGTCAGGGCTTTGTGTAATCAAAACGTTTTTACATGGAAGGGTTATACTAAGTAAAATTGTTGAGTGGCGCAGTGGGTTCAACACCCCAGGCATGAAAGGAAGTTAAGTCAACCGTGACAGAGGTGGGGGTAACCTCACGGTTATCACTTGAAGCGCCAGTTAGCCACAAAGCGAAAAGGGTGCAGTTTCATTAGTCTGCCCGTGCTGGTTTCAACGGAATTTCATGCAAGACTTCTGCCATACATCCTCGTTGTGCGCCACGGATAATGGTACCTCTCGGGGTCTGAACTAAACTGGCAGAGGATCTTGGAGTCAGTGGATCCCTAAAGATGTGGTGTGCAAGAACTCACCGATGAGTGGTATATGCTCTGACAACCATCAATCCACTTCCAAATCATGAGTCAAATGATAACTGAATCATCAGTGATTTACCTCAAGTCTAAGGTGGACCAATGTTCCGAGAGAATGAATGGCTGCTGGGTAAGCAGTCGCGAACATTGGCTGTATGGAGAGCGAGCGGGTGACACCAGGCAGATGGACTCCGTAAGGGCATCCCTTGCCTCTTCCCTGGTACGGTGGCTCTGTCAGGGTGACCGAATATTTCCACCATTTATTGCAAATACACCATGAGAATTTTAACTACCCAGAATCATCGCGAGGGATACGGAGATCGTGCTCTGTCGTCGATACCTGCAGAAAATGAAATGAGGAAATACAAATGCAGAAGGAGAGGTGGGGGTAGGGGAGAGAAGAGGAGAGAGAGAGAAAAAGAAGGACAGGAAAGAAAAGGTTGAGAATGAAAGCAGATCGCATCTCGATAAAATATGTGCGAATAGGATACTGGAATTGTCAAAGTGCAAATCAACGTGCAGCCATTATACAAACAATCATCTACAATTTTGATATCCTCATGATTCAGGAGACAAATTTAAAAGCCAATAGTGTTATCAATTCCCCAGGCTACAGATGTTACTCCAATCCATTTGGGCCTGGTAGACGAGGGCAAGTTATATATGTAAAACATGAGCTCCCTCATACGTGGCTGAATACAAGTTCCCAAACTAGTGAGGATGCGGAATTGCAAGGGATTTCTGTGAATATAGGTGGTCAGGAGTGGCGAGTCTACAATGTATATGCTCATGTCGACCATCTTACAGCAACGAGTGATTAGAATTTTCTGGCGGATTTGTGTGAAGATTCTAACATAAGGTGGTTAATTGCTAGCGATTTCAATGCTAGATCCAAGGAGAGGGGGAACGTCACGGAAAATAGGCAGGGTATAGCTTTGAGCCAGGTGTGGTGAAGTGGGATGTTATAAATATTTATAGGGGACTTAGTGTACTGACTGAGATCAGCTGTGAAGGTATCTATATCTAATAAGAGTAGTGTATTATAGATAACCTTACTTGCTGCCACATATGTATACCTCAGTCAGAATTATTCTGGAATAGTGTGATGACTACGTTATATGTCTAGGGTATGTGTATGATGAAGTGTAAGTCATAACAACAACAGACAGATAAACAATTTAATTTATTCCACCACACTTGACAACACTGTGACACTCACATACATAAAACACTCTACGAGGATATCTTAAAGGAGTCACTGATAACTTTTCAAATAACAATACGTATTCAGTGCTGTCATGAATGTATATGTGTCCTGATTCAAATACAAAGGGAACCAGGAATCACAATCAATTTTAATTACAAGTTATATGTACAGAATTTATTAATATGAATCTTGTAGTGACATATATTATTAATAGTATCCTATGTGTGTCAGTTGTGTAGTAGTAATATGAGGTAATACTGGTTTTGTTTTGTTCAAGCTCTGTTGGTATTTGTCATCATGACTTCAATAGTTTGTTTCTATTGGAACTAGTATTGGAGATGTTCTCAGTTCCTGGTATTAAAACAATTAAATTCCCCTCTTAATTTTATTTTACAATGTCATTTTAAGATGGGGGTACATAATGTTGAGCTCCATGGCCACACTCTCTTATCTTTCGTGATGACTGCAGTAAAAGACTCCTCTGCTCGATTACTTTAAGACCACGGTCCCACAATTCATGGAAATAATAAACAGTTTCGTTGACTGGCAATGAATATAGCACAACTCCGATCTGCCGATGTCCCAGGCTTTATTTTATAAAAAATATACACTGGTGCTCAACGCACTGCTTCTTAGTAGGTTTATTACAAGATGTGGCAAGGAACAGACGCTCTGAATTGAGTATATTCGCAGCTCTACCCAATCAAACCATGTCTACACATCTTTTCAAAAAAGTACCCCTTTTCACGTTTCCCCTGACAACACAAGACAGTATTTATAGCCCGACCTATCGTGTTTAGTCTTACATTTGTTGCGCTCCAATCAAATAGGAGTTAACATGGTAGGCTATTTCCGTAACGTAATGTTTTTTCAAACACGTTATAAAAAAATTTTATGAGCAGAAATGATTTCATGCTGTCAGGCACCCCCACTATTTTATTTTGGCCATAACTTGGTAATTCCTAGACTATTTGCGTAACGTTTTACATATTCTTTGTCAGCAAACCCTAAGGAACCCAAATATACGAATTTAATGGAGCCCATATGCATTTTCTTCTAGGATAGTCGTGCTGTTACTACCTTCTCACTTCCAAACTTTAGGGTGTCTGGGTACTGTCATGTTTTCAAACGTAAACCAGTATAATGTCATATTTCCCAATAAGCGTTTTTTTTGTTTTTAAAACCTAACTCTCGGATGGGTAGTGTTTTTATCACTGACGATTTGAAAAAAAAGCCAGTGCTTGTGGCCTTACACGCGTGATGGCAGCAATTGTGTATCGCGCGACGCGTGTTTAGTGTTGCATGTGTCCTTGCTTTCTGCCTCTCCCTTCTCTCTATCCTTTAGTCCATCTGTCTTTTAGTTACGCCGTGTATAAAATGGAATGAATGAAATATTAAATTTAGGTCATTGATCAGCTTGCGTATCTCAAGGTTTTTCCAAGAAATACAGTACACGTTTCATTGAAGAAAGCGGGTAATAATACAGTAGGCTTTTACTATCAACGTGAAAGCGTTACAATTTGCCGACGAAGTAGAAAACAAGGGGATTTCGAGTACAGTCATTGTGACAGCACTGTTCTTTTACCATTTCTCTTTCCTTTTATTAAATTTATTTGTTAGGCTTTGCATTTACGTTTTAATTTACATATGTGGATGTAGAATTTCACGACACCAGGCATTACTTAACATGAACCTTGCCATCCTGAATGATGGACGCCCAACTAGACTGACAACTAAACCTGGGGATACAAATGGTGTCATAGATCTGGCATTCATCTCTAGTGCTGCCACAACCATGGCACGTTGGGAAGTATTAGGTGCACAGGAAAGTGATCACCTACCTTGCGTCATACTCATTGCAAAGGGTAGGACCACTAAACATAGGAAACCTAAACAGACCTTCAAGTATCCCACAGACCCACTCAACTGTAACAACCCTTTACACACATGACGTCACAATGCCAAACAAAAGACAGCGAGAACACCTTTCACCCAACCTCCTTGGTGGAATAAGACAGTGGAGGAAGCATGGATAGAAAAGGAAAGAGCAACAAAGAAATGGCGTAAGGCACGAAACAGAAGAATAATGAATGAGGGAGAGGTTGAAGAGATGAAGGAGAAAAAGCAAAGAGCTGTTAATAGATTCAAGAGCTTGGCAAAGGAGGCCAAGGATAAAGTGAGGAAGGACTATGTGACACAGGTGGGCACGAAAAAAACCCTACAGAAATTCTGGTCCTTACATCGAAGAATGAATAGGAAAAGTACAAGTCAACCCTCGAGAGCACCTCGAGAGCACCTCGAGAGCACCTCGAGAGCACCTCGAGAGCACCCATAGTGGGGACACTGGACATGGATAAGGGAGAGATAATAAGGTCTATTAATGATCGCCTGCTGGATAATGACAATGCAATGGATGAATCAACAAGGCTGAGGATGTTGGAGTTTGGCATCACACGTTGGGACTAGCAGAAATGGACTTGAGAGAGGATGCACACGTCGTATGTACAACCAGCGTGCTTCAGGAACAACTAGCATTCAAACTGTTCGACATTTGCTGAGGGAGACTGGGTACCCATGGGTTTGTCCGAAGTGCAGTGAGGTAGATTCTGATTAACAGTAATAGTAACAGTAATAGTAACAGTAATAGTAACAGTAACAGTAATAGTAAAATTGTTGAATTTAACCTGTAAAATCCGCAACCATCACTTACTACTGAACGCATCCCTTGCCGCCAAATTTTCCCTTATGGCCCCCAGAGATCCTCCCAACACCCCACTACCGCCAACCTTGGGAAACACTGCTGTAAACCCTGGAAGATCTATTGGAGGGCAAGTCCGGTGCTAACAGCCGTGGTCATTCCGGCTCCAATAGAGAATATTAAAGTGGTTTCAGTTGATCTCCAGTAGCGTATATAAAGGACTCCTAAGAATTACAAATATTGCTATTTTTAATATGATACAAAATACCAATATCAGGTTTTGATAAACTGACAATCTGTCATGTAAAACAATTGCTATAGAAACAACCAATGTGGGCATCATGCATTTGCCTGGTGAAAGATTCTTAGAGAATTATGCTTGTAATTTTAAGGAGCGAATGAGTTAGCGTGGGATCTCTAAAGCTTACCACAGTGTTGACGGAGACAGGAGGAGGGGAAGAATGGTGGATAATTCCCGCCAGATCTTACTGTCGAAATGTGTTACCAGCATTGATTGATGAGTATTTTTTTTCTATCAATACCTATTGTTTCAAGGCATCCAATTGGTTATATCAAGATGGACTCTGTCAAAGGTCATCTTACAGTAAATGAAGCACATATACATACTTTGTGTACCTTTATAAATTTTCTTCTACTATTATTTTACAAATTATTGCTTCTTTTGTACCGCTGATCCGTCAAAAACCAAACTGTTCTTCCTCAACGACCTTGTCTACCTGACATTTTATACTCTCCTGTATGATCCTAAGCAATAACGTAATTGCGTGACTCATCAGGCTGATAATTTTAAGTCTGAACATTATATTGCACTAGGTATTTTTTTCTAGGGCAACATTTTACAGACTGGTATCTTCAGAACATGTGGTACGTATCCTGTTATGTTTATGCAGGCACTTAGATTCGTAACTTCTGTCATATATATTTTTACACGCTTTTCTTTAACTTGCCTTGTATGTCACATCACCTTCAAATCTTGCAATCGATTTTTCAATCACTTCCATATGAGTAATAGCTCTAAACTTGGCATAGTTGTGTATTACCCATGATAATACAATAACCAGTCGTAAGAATAATAAAATTAATCAAATTAATAATCATTGTGTTTGTTTGTATTGTATCAACACGGAAATGAGCGATAACTGCAAATAATCTAGTTGTATTCTTTCCAACAAGACTGTTTCTCTTCAGAGAAAAGTTGAAACTTCTTCTCCCCCCCCCCCCCCCTCCCCCCAGCCTTTTCCACACACACACTTTCCCACGCGCGTACACAGACACACAGACATATACTCAACTGATAATTTCGTTTAAAAAATATAATTTACAACTCTTATCAAGATCAAAATCAAAATAATAAAAAAATATTAACTTTCCGTGCAATATACTGAATAATGAAATCCGCCTCTTGTGCTCAGGACTCGTTTATCGCAAACTGATGATGTCATTAGAATATCACCCTGTCGCTCATCAGTTGTAGTCCTGAACTCTTCTGACTTATGGTTTGCCGTCATCACATAATTTCTGCAAGTCTTGTAGAAGCTCTGTAAAACATGGATCACAGTGAATGGAATGTTTTTCTTTGCCAGGCAGTTCCAAAGCTTCTTCCAGGGGACCTTGTCAAACGAATTCTACAGATGCAAGAAACAAAGATGCATCACACCTTTATACTCATGTATAAAGACTTTTTTCACATCTTTTGACTGCTAGCTATAAACTCCTTGAAAAATTATTTGTGGCTTTTTAGTGCATTAAAAGCGTGTGTTTAAAACATTTTTAAAAAAATATTTTTTATTGTGTTGACCATGCCTACTAGTTTTCTTTTTCCTCATCATAATTACTGCGTTCTCTACTTCTGATCTGAGAATGTTTTGGCCTTCATTTATATCTAGTGTTGGTTTGTTGCTTCTGCTATTCTCGAATAGTTATCTTAAATACTCTTTCCATCTTTCTTTAGATATCTTTCTGATATAGCGAGATTTCATCACTCCTGTTCTTGATACAGAGTCATCCGTTGACCAGCTTTTTGTTATTCACGGCTGTGGAGTCGGGAGTCAGAGTCGTGGAGTCGGTCGTTCTTTAGTGGAATTGGAGTCGGTAATAAATGTCCTGAATCCCAATTTTATGCAAAACTAGTGTAAAAGCCCGTCATAAGAAGGGAATTAAATTCAAAAGAACCAATACCTAACGGCACTTTTACTTACTCAAAAGTAAAAAAAGTAAAAAAAAAAAAAAAAAAAAACCCACTGTGCATCACCACAGTTCTATAGTTATTTTTGTGCACACCGTCATTTGCGCACTTTTCTTTGTCGAGCGTTACTATTTTCAGGAGTGTACATGTAAGGGAAACAATGCAATTAATGTCTAACTTTCAACCAAAGTTGCATCCCTTAGCATTAGTGACAGAAAAAGCTGGGATTTTACATATATTGATGACTGGTAAAAAACTGAAGTCGGAGTCGGAGTAGGGACACTAGTTTGCCGACTCCACAACTCTGGTCTTATTTGGCAATGTCTGTATTTCTTCATGCACATTTCCTCTACTGTCTTTTAGTTCCATATCTCAATACAGCTGTGCCTCCACTACAGCTGGTGCCTCCACTACAGCTGGTGCCACCACTACAGCTGGTGACTTCACTATTCCTGGTTCCTCCACTACAGCTAGTGCCTCCACTACAGCTGTGCCTCCACTACAGCTGGTGCCTCCACTACAGCTGTGCCTCCACTACAGCTGGTGACTTCACTATTCCTGGTGCCTCCACTACAGCTGTGCCTCCACTACAGCTGGTGCCTCCACTACAGCTGTGCCTCCCCTACAGCTGGTGCCACCACTACAGCTGGTGACTTCACTATTCCTGGTGCCTCCACTACAGCTAGTGCCTCCACTACAGCTGTGCCTCCACTACAGCTGGTGCCTCCCCTACAGCTGGTGCCTCCAGTACAGCTGGTGCCTCCACTACAGCTGGTGCCTCCACTACAGCCGGTGCCTGTACAGGGAGCGTGCACCAAAGCATTCAAATACTCTTACAGCGGTGATTTCTCTAGCTACATATTATACATGCTAACTTTGTCAGCCCCACGCAAACCTTCTTTTAGTCGCCTCTAACATCATGCCTGAGGGGCAATAACCTTATTCCTTCTGCGACCCCCGGGAACTGTAACCCAATTAAAAATGTGAATGGAAGTTGTAAGCCATAGATTTGTACACAGGCGAAAGTTATCCTGTCCTATTACTATTAGAGCATTTCTCAACTAAGGTGATTTCTTGACTTCACTTCTCTTTAATCTTGCCATAGGAACAAGTCATCACAACCTTAATAAGGAGTGACAGTAAATTCCATTAGCAAATATGAGTTCTGGGACGAATGGATAACATTGACTAAGAGAATGTTAAAGATCATGCCAAACGTAATCTTGTAAAAAAAATATTGTCCGGAAAAAACTATTTCTATCGTCTATCAGAAAAGAAAACAGGTTTAAAGTAATTTAGGAGGAAAGAACTGTAGTAATGGTAATATTAAGCACATGTATAGCAGTAACAGTAATGCGAATGAAACAAAAAAAAAATATGAGAGGACAACACTTTCTATGGAAGGGACACACACTGAGGAAATCCGTTGATACCATTACAGAGCAGTTTTTGCTCTGACATCCCAAGGGTAGGAGAGGTCAAAGAAGACCGATAAAAACATGTAGAAGAGAAAAGAAGACAGGCATGGAAGAGATAAAAACAATATGAAAAGACCTTGAACCATGGCACCAGACAGGAAGGTTGGGCATAAATTTGTTAACAGCTCAAGCTTCTCAGGGAGCTGATGGGTAATGATGAACAGAGCAATTGTAATAGTAGTAGTAATAGATGTAATAGTAGTAGTAATAGCTGTAATAGTAGTAGTAATAGCTGTAATAGTAGTAGTAGTAATAGCTGTAATAGTAGTAGTAATAGCTGTAATAGTAGTAGTAATAGCTGTAATAGTAGTAGTAATAGCTGTAATAGTAGTAGTAATAGCTGTAATAGTAGTAAGACTAGTATCTTTGACAGTAGAGATGGCTACTGTGTGTATGTGTCGAAACAATGCCTCGAAACAGCAGAATGTCCGAAAGATTCGACACACAGCCTGCTTGTTGTTTCGAAGCAGTTTCAGTTCCTGTCTGCCTCGCTGTTTTGCAGAGACACACTGTCTCACTGTCTCACCATCCGTGGGCCTTTGTAAAATTTGAGTGAACCGTTCGGAACATTAGTATGGAATATCAAACATGTCATATTTTTCAGGGATGTGTTATGATGACTTCATTTTACAAGTGATATTATTTTTGCTGAGAAGTTATAGACACTGGAAATTGTGTCAGTGCTGCAGTTGTCAATGTTTTAGGCACTATGTTAAAGTTGAAAGTGTCCGTGTGTTCGTATAAATGTAATGGACAATTTATTAGCTCTGCTGATATCTGTGTTCTCGGTGTGGATTTGAATCATTGTCTACCAAAACTAGTTTACTCTAGTTTGATATCATGTGTTATTACTGTTATTATTATTGTTGTTTTTTTATTATTTTCACATATAATGCAGCTATCATCATATCTCCGTTTTATTTCATCATAATGAAGACTTGTGTAAAAATATTGAATTGTGGTCACACGAAATGCCATAGATTTTCACACACGACAGTAGCGCGCAAGGAAAAACAGTTCATGTATAGTAATGTATACTGTCTATTAGAGACTTCTTTCTCCCCGATACGGGCAATAGTGCCGTTGTGCCGTTGTGTCGACACACTGTTTCGACACAGTTTAAATCACTGAGCCGACTGTCTCGAAACAGCGGAGTGTGTCGATTTGCCCATCTCTATTTGACAGTTGTAGTGAAGTGTATTACTGAAGTGTTTTTGTTACCATCATATTAGTAATAGTATCATCAGGTGTAATAATATCACTAGTGGTAATAATATCAACATTTGTAAAAATATCACCAGAAGCAATAATATCAACTTACTTAGTCGTTCCACGTCTACCTTGGGTGTAGAGCTTTGCCAGAGAGAGCGCCATACTATCCTGTCGGCTATCTTCCTCCTGGCCTGATTCAATCTAGTCCTCGGTCATTCAGAGATTGTTTAACGTTGTCCTCCCAGCGGACTCTGGGTCGTGCTGTAAGTCTGGATCTTTGGCTCTTAGTTTTCCATACTTGTCGTGGTAGCCGATCTTCAGCCATTCTGCAGACATGGCCAACCATCGTAGCTAGGACTGATCTACTTGGGTCTGCAGGGACTGTGTTTTGAGGCCTTGTCGTATCGTCTGGTTGCGAACCATGTCTCTTCATTTCTGAGGTGTGGAGCTGGCTTTTTTGGGTTGTAGTTATTGCCCATGACTATCATCTATAGAGCAAGATTGGAACATAGGTGGAGCGGTATCCAGCCATCTTTGTCATTTTGCAAACTTCACTTTTCCTGATGAATCCTCGATTTATGGCCTGAAAAAGTCTTCCAGCTGCTGCTCTTCAGGTAGCCAACTCTTCTTTTATGCCTCACTTCCAGTCTATCACAGCTAAAAAGTATTTGAAGTAGATGACCTGCTCCAGCACCTGTTCTCCCAGAATAATCTGATGCCCTCTTCCTTCTCGTGATATCACTATGCTTTTTTATTTTGGTTTGTTTTGGAGCTGCTTATGACCATCCCTCTCTTCTCCAGCTCTTCCTTCCAGACTTGCAGGTTGGATTGAAGATGTTCTTCTGATTTAGGAATCAGGGCAACATCATCGGCAAAAGCCAGCTCTGAAATACAAACTTGTCTCATCTTCCAAATTCAGTAACATTGAATACTTTCTTGTTCTCTCCTTACATGCTTTAATGACATTGTCTATGAGGAATACGAAAAGATAAGGTGACAGAATATCACCCTGTCGCACACCAGTGGTAGTCCTGAACTTTTCTGACTTATGATTTGCCGTCATCACATAATTTCTGCAAGTCTTATAGAAGCTCTGTAAAACATGGATCAGCGTGAATGGAATGTTTTTCTTTGCCAGGCAGTCCCAAAGATTGTTCAAGGGGACCTTGTCAAACGAATTCTACAGATGCAAGAAACAAAGATGCATCTCACCTTTATACTCTGTGACTTTTTCACTCAGCCGTCTGAGTGTGAGTACAAGCACAAAATTAAGATTATATCAGAGCTGTGTGCTTTCTGTGCTTATCTATGGTGCGGAATGCTGGAGAGTTACAGAGAAGGAAATATCGAAATTGTCCTCTTTTCACACAACATGCCTAAGAAAAATTTACCGAATCTTTTGGCCAAATACCATCACTAACCTTCTTCTTCTTCTTCTTCTTCTTCGTTCGCCCTGAAAAGGACGGTGGTTGCGTTGTGTCTGTTTCCAACGTAGCTGTGATATCTGCACCTTTCGGTCGACACTAACCAAGATCTGCTTACTCGTAGCAAGCAAGAGGACATGCACACCATCATAGCTGGCAGACGCTGGAGCTGGGTTGGTCATGTCATCAGAAGAGACCCCGATGCCATCACAAGAACAGCTACGCTTTGGACCCCAGAAGGAAAACGAAAGAGAGGCCGACCAAAAACAACCTAGCGGAGGACTGTGGAGGCTGAGATGCTGTCGTGAAACATTCTAAATCCACATATATAAATTAAAAGGTAAATGTAAAGCCTAACAAATAAATTCAATAAAAGGAAAGAAGAATGGTAAAGAACAGTGCTGTCACAATGACTGTACTCGAAATCCCCCTAGTTTTCTACTTCGTCTGCAAATTGTAACCTTTCACGTTGATAGTAAAAGCCTACTACATCAATACACGCGTTCTACAATAAAATATGTACTGCATTTCTAAGAAAAACCTTGAGATACGCAAGCTGATTAATGACCTAAATTAATACTAGCATTAATTACACTACGTTACCATAAACGAAAAGACAGATGGAATTAGGATAGAGAGAGGTAGGGCTGAAAGCAGGAACGCAGGCAACACTAACCCGCGTCTCGCGATACAAAATTAATGCCAACACGCGTGTAAGGCCACAAGCACTAACTTTTTCAAATGGACAGTGATAAAAAACACTACCCATACGAGAGTTAGGGTTTAAAAACCTGAAAAATCCTTATTAGGAAATATGACATTATACTGGTTTACATTTGAAAGCATGACAGTACCCAGACACCACATCGATCGAAGTGAACGGGAGGTAGAAGAAAAAGCATATTTTGAACGCAGCCCCTTAGCCCCATAAAATTTATATAGTTGGGTTCCTTAGGACTTGCTGACAAAGAATATGTTAAGTGTTACGCAAATAGTCTAGGAATTAACAAATTATAGCCAAAAGTAAATAGTGAGGGTGTCAGACAACACCAAATAATAATCGCACAGTGGTATATTTTGGAACCACTATTTTACGGGAAATTGGCCACCATGTAAAATCCTATTTGATTGGATAGAAGTAAATGTAAGGCTAAACACGATTAGTCGGGCTACAAATACTAATTCTTTGTTGTTAGGGAAACGTGAATAGGAGTACATTTTTTGAAAAGCTGTGTAAACATGGCCCGATTGGTTAGACCCGCCAATATAGGCAATTAGGAGCGTCAGTTCAGTACCACATTTTTCAAATAAACTTACTAAAGAACCAGTGCGTTGAGAGCCAGTGCATATTTTTCTAAATAAAAGCCTGGGACATCGGCAGATCGAAATTGTGCTATATTCATTGCCAGTCAACGTAATTGTGTATTATTTCCATGAATTGTGGTAACCTTGATATATTCAATATCTTTTTAATGAAAATTGAATGTAAATTGATAATTTATGTCTGTATATGTGTGTGGTTCAGTAGCGAACATGAGGCAAGGCCTATATAGTGCTCCAACCTGAACAGAAGGTGTCGGAGAAAAGTAATACTGCATGGAATTGCCAAACAGTACACTGACACCTATCTTATTGACTAGAAAGAACTAATGCTGGAATTGCAGAGGCGTAGTAACCATTAGGGAGGAGTATACTGGTGTAAATTGTTTCAGATGAAGCTGGCAGTTAGCCTACCGCTCTGAACTCAGTGTTTGTTAAGTATTGTGTTCAGTCTGGAAATAGATTATAAATTAGTTCTGAAATAGGAGGTACAACCTTCTTGTTTCAGGGACCGTGGTCCTAAAGTTATTGAGCAGCACCTGGTCTGAGCTTTGCTGAATCTAGAGGCTGACAGCATCCTCCTGGGTCCAGATAGCGACCAGTGAGGTGTCTCCAGAACACAGGGAAGCTATCGAGCAGAGGAGTCTTTTCCTGCCGCCATCACGAAAGATAAGCTTCTGTGGCCAGAGGAGCTCAACATTATGTGTCCCCCTCTAAAATTGACATTATAGTAAAACATAGGGTCAATACATTGTTTAAATTGATAGGAACTGTGAAGTTTTCCCCATACTATTTCCAAGATAAACAAACACTTGAAGTCATGATGACAAATAACAACATAGCTTGAAAAACAAAACCAGTATTACCTCATAGTACTACTACACAACTGACACACTTAGGATAATACTAATACAATATGTCACTACAAGGTTCATATTTATAAATTATGTACATATAAATTGTGATTACATTTGATTGTGATTCCTGGTTCACTGTGTAGTTGAATCAGGATATATATTAGTGAAAGTAATTAATACATATATATTTGAACTTTTACCATTGACTCAATTAAGATAGTCTTATAGAGTGTTAAATGTGTGTGAGTGTCACAGTGTTGTCAAGTGTGGTGGAATAAATTAAATTGTTTATCTGTCTGTTGTTGTTGTGACTTACACTTCATCATTTACATAACCCTAGACATTTAACGTAGTCATCACAATATTCCAGAATAATTCTGACTGAGGTATACATGTGGTAGCAAGTAAGGTTATCTGTAAAACACTACACCTATTAGATACAGATACCTTCACAGCTGATCTCAGTCAGTACACTAAGTCCCCTATAAATATTTATAACATCCCACTTTACCACAGATGCAAAGAATGAACAAGAGTTGTGGCACTGTACGAAGGATGGCCACCGACCGAGCAAAGTGGAATCAATTTGTTGTTGCCCTACACGACGCCACTAGGCGTGATGGCCACTGACTGCTTTGACGGTCGGCGGCTAAGGATCAAAGAAGAAGACAAGAAGTCTGAGTGTGAAGATAAGGTCTTGAGTACTTCAGTTTGCTCGGAAGCTACATTTGACCTTATCCATTTGTGGCTCAGCTAGGCGTCTGAGTCTCTGATCCAGGATTCTAGAGTAAACTTTAGCAGGGAAATTGAGAAGAGATATTCATCTATGATTTCCACATTGTCGGTTGTCGGCTGTTTTAAATATGGGTGTTATGATGACAATCTCCCAAACATTTGGTATGGTTTTTGTCGTGAGGTGGTTGAAGAATATGACTGTGGGAAATTGAACTGCGAGTGACATGCTTGCAAGTAGACATATATAGTTTCACACATGTGAATGGAAAGTAGTGTATGTTAGTCAGGAGAGAAGATATATTTTTGTCACAAATTGAATGTGAATCGCTGTCACTTTTAGCTGAGTGGTCCGCCTCAGTCTTATTCTATAATTTTGTCTCCTGCCATTTTTTCTTTGTAATAGCTCCTACAAGCTATTTGGTGTTAGTCATGTCACTCTTACGTTGGACAAGCTTAATTCCACCCCTTGCACGTGTGCATGGGCATCAAGCTAAAGGTCTTTTCATTTCTCCTTTCTTGTGAGTAGCTGCAGAGTTCCCTGACTCTTTGATTTAGAGAGAAGCCGGACACACAAGAAACACCTTCGCCTTTCATGTGACCGAGCGCGTCTAGAATCGGGAACTCTGGCCATTTGAATGACCGCCAGAGTGTCGCTACAGCTTACGTAACCCCTTTTGTCACGAGACGTCAGGGAGACAACTTCTTGAGTTCCTTACGTTGATGTTACGCTGCCATCAATGAACGTGCAACCCTCGCCTGAACACCTGCTACTAAATTTGACTATATATGCTAGATGTCTCTAACACTCCTAGCCATTGTCTCCAGAGAATTTAACTACATTACAAAATGATATCTGCGCCAGAGTGAATACCAGTTGTATTGTGTTAGGAATGTCTCCTTATGTGGTAAGCACACTCAGATACTTAATGCATTAGCATAGGCAGCCAGGGTTTTAACTCATATATATATATATATATATATATATATATATATATATATATATATATATATATATATATATATATATATATATATATATATATATATATATATATAAGATGAAGCAAAGTAACACGGGATCTGTATTATTATATATATATATATATATATATATATATATATATATATATATATATATATATATATATAATATATAAATATATATATATATATATATATATATATATATATATATATATATATATATATATATATATATATATATATATATATATATATATATATATATTCAATTTTCCTTAAGATATATTTTTTTCGAGATAATTGGAATTTTATTAAGTGCGCCACCATCCCAAATCACTAAGGTGTCAATTTAAGAACGTTTTTCATAAAGTGTGAGTCGGTATATAATATTACTTTAGTGGCTGCCAAGGCGGTAAATATTACTACTATTTTTCACTTGGTCTAGGTATAGTAATTACTTTAAAGAGTATTACTATTTTGTAAATACCGAGGATAAGAGCCATGTTATTTTTGTAATTAATCTGGTCTTATTACTTACTTGAGCAATTATCAATCGGGCAACTCTTAATTAGCTTCGGATGTGTGTATAACCTTAAATGTTTTCCAGACATTACTATCTGGTACGCTAGCTGTGTGTGTGGAATAATTAGGCCCTAGGCCGTGACCTCAGGTGTAAATAGTCTTTGCCCAATTAATCAGCCACGCAACGCGCAGCGAAACGTCTTTTAATCGATAAGAGGGCAGGACTTTATTTGTGAGCCTGATGCCTAAGGTCAAACAACGCAAGAAGATGGGGGAGTGAAACAGTGGTGAGGGTTTTTGGTTTTGTATGTGCGAGAGTGAATAATTAGGTATGTGCGATACGTGTTATTAATAGAATATTGATTCCTTATTGTTTCACAGGGTCAATCGGACTGTTCCTGAACATGCTTCCTTCAGCACCTACTTACTACGGCATACACTGCCAATTCCTTCGTCATCCACGCACGACGTCACACACTACCAGACCCACTGACACCCAATTACTGCTGCATATACTGACAGGAACCAACGGGCTGATCACCCGTTTGCCAGTCACTTCCATTACGGAAACAACAGCAGATGGATTGATTTGCCATTGCCCTAAAGACGCCAATAGGCGTGATGGGAAACAATGGCAAAGAAAACCTATCTGCTGTTGCCCCAAGACGCCACTAGGCGTAATGGCCACTGACTGCTTTGACGGTCGGTGGCTAAGGACGGAAGAAGAAGAAGAAGAATACTGACAGGACATCTTAGATCCTTGGTAGTTGGCTGTACGCTACACACATCTGGTTGTTCCAAGATTGATCTCTAACCTTACTGGAGGTGTGTCTTTGACCCTCCTCATGGTTCCTCGTATCAATTCAGACGACGTTGCCAAATGGATCAGCTGAAGTTTCTCAATCGGGGCTTAACCTCTTCGCCCTCAACTGATATTTCAACCACACGCCTAGGGCACTAGTAATACATCAACTGGTTGCAGATTTCTCTACATTAAGAGCCTCAATCTACAGCCATACCACTAGCTGCCTTTGGGATAGGTTTTCTTTCCATAGCCTACAGATAGTCACTACAGTGACGGAATATAAATTTTCCCTAATTCCACGAAGTATTTAGACGGAACGGTGGGATACCATTTAGTCTGACTGGAGTATAGTTAGTTAATAATTTCTTAGTATAGTTAGTTAATAATTTCTTCAGCCTATGAGGTATATCCCTCCGGATTAATTTAACCAAACAGCAGCAGCCTCCTTCGTACAAGAGGACTGGAGGCCACCCCTGTTTGTTAGATTTTTTTTTGTACGTGTATGTGCACTTGGTGTTTTGGAATCAATACGATTCATCTTTGCTCTTTATTGTATTGTTGTGATATGAAATCACCAGCCCATCAAAGCTAGTTGGGTTATTATTTTTTATGTGGATTTATTTAATGAATATATTTATATATTCTAAGCGGTCAGAATTCACTTTCTAATCAACCTGTCACTTGATGTTAACTTGTGTTGTCCTTACTGTAATAGAGTAACCTATTTAGCGGAGAGGACGGATGAGGTACATGACATTCAAAACATTGTCTCGAGTGTGGCTGGAAGAAGTCATTAGATACATAATTACATATCTATTCTCTCCAGAAGTCATACCTCACACTCTATTTTACATTAATATCTACTTTCACACAATTCAATCATATTATGTCTAAACTCAGACATAATCTATTTCCATACTCGTGGCACTATTAAATCTCTTAATTCCCACTACTCACTTTTTATATGTCATACACATCCACCGAGATATGCATTATCACAGTAAGAAGAAAAGTCAGCGTTAAGGTGACAGATAAAATAGTGAAGTATTCTGACCACTATTCAATATATATATATATTTATTAACCATAAAAGAAACTATTTGCAAAGACAATAACTAGCTTGGCCCCCCCCACCCCCCAACAAATATATATATATATATATATATATATATATATATATATAGAGAGAGAGAGAGAGAGAGAGAGAGAGATAGATAGAGAGACATCAATGAATATCACTCATTGTGTAACAAAATTAGTGGTGGTCAAAAGGAAACAAAAAACGAAGAATGCTAGAAATAAAGTATAACAGTCCTCGTCTTAGAAAGGCCAATCTGTTAACCCGCCAATACTCCCTGAGTGATATCACTTTAAAGTGGAGTCACAGTCTATAATTTCCGCCTGTCTGTAAGTTATCAAGGTGTTAGAGGAAAAGAGGAAATCAGGCGAATAGGAAATATTTTCCTTCCGCACAGTCTGTTGAATCAGCTGAATGACTAACTGGTAGGCATGTTAATAATCCACAGTAAAATTATTGTTATGATTGGGTAGTTCACCGTCCCTAACTTTTCGCTGGTATAATTAGCCTATGGTGTCGTTGAAGGCGTGACGATGCCGTGCTTCGGGGATGTGTTAGCTTTTAGGAAAACGAAAGACAATGGCCACCGGTGGGTGGCTAGCGTAGGTTGTCTTAATGAAGACACAACGATGATAACCACTCATATCCCAGTGGCGAGGAAAATAATAAAGCTTGGTGATACAATGACCCAATAATTCGTGAGTTAAATGTAGAATAAGAAATGTGATTAACAGTGGTTGTCTGTCTCCATGGGACTCTGGGATACTTCTGAAAAATATAAAGTTGATCCCTTTATGAGCCTAGTCATATCAACGTTTTAATAAATGCAATGCAAAAGAACACACACACAAAAACTCTGCCCACTCCTATCCTGAAAACACAGGTGCGAGCCTGTAGTAAAATCTGCAAGATAATCGCTCATTTCAGTAAGATTTTGGTCATATAATGATAATAAATAACCCCGCCCGATTGTGTCTGACTATGAGCATCTCACACGCCAGCATCGCGCTGAATTTTGTGCCATGGTAATGCTTAGAAACGATCCCGCCGTTTAAACCTACTCGCTTTCCTTGTGACGTACTTTAAACATTTTTAACATTTTGCCCGATCTGATAGAGACTGCGGCAAGACTTATAATTAACGATCTTCCAGAAGTGTGCCGCCAAGTTACTGTCTGAATTAACGTAATACTTTAACTTTAACGCCTCTAATAGTAGTAATCCTTACATTTTTTGGTAGTGTAACACGAGACAACAGTAATAATTAACGCCATTTCTAACACCCGCCGCGCAAAACCCCGCTTCGCTTGACACGCGGTGGGATTGGCCCGATGATATATACACACAGACAGTTTAAATTCTCGCCAAGTAATGTATTTCTGACGTCACTCAAACAAGTTAGTTATTTGAATAAAAATGCTAGAAAAAGATGAGAGGGGGAAGATGGCCGACTTGTGTAAAATTTTTATTAGACGATTGACAGTGAAAAAATTGAAAATCTAAACCAGAATGAAACTGACCATAAAAATCATATATTAGTATAGCTTAGAGTCCCGTGAGCAAAAATGTTTTTTTAAAAATATGGTAGTACAAGTATTAGCCAAGTTATTGAGAAAATACTAAATGTCTAGTAACACTAAGACGGACAGACTGTGGTTCCTGCTTGTTTTTTTCATAACGTTAGTGAGGACGCCAGCTTAGAAAGAGGCATGGTAGTAATTCAAATTCTATTAGTTGGTATAGGAGTGAAAGGGGAGACATAGGAAAAATGTAACTAAAAACTAAACATCTTTTTGTATTGGCATAACTAAAGCAGAATGACCAATCGACTACCAGACACAGAGTTTGTTTGGAATTTTTTTTTTTTCAAAAACTACATTTGAATTCTGGTAGTCGCAAGTTTTCCATTGGCCAGTACTAATAGATATTAGCAAAAAGCTTTCAATGCTCATCGCCAGTTGACAAAAACTTTTTCTATCAAATACGCTGAGATCAGCTGTGTTAATTTATAAAATAAAGAATTAATTAGCAGTCTGGGCAGTGCAGAGGAAAACTGAGGCCATTCTTTGCAAGTCAGCGTTATTTGTTACTATTTCTTGAAATTGTGGTAAGAATGCTTTATGTATTAATATGTTTATTACAACTGCCAAAGTTAGATACTGCTATTGGGAAAAGTGAAGGACATGCCGGGAGCAGACATTGTTGAGTCCTCACATTGAACTGTATCTAACTGTGGTATATTGTCATGATTGTGTTTTAATATTATTATATTAGAATATGTTAGTAAGCCTCCGTGTTCCATGAACACTGTTCAACATGCCTGGAGCGTTTATAATTTAAAAAAAGAAGAGAAAATCATACAAAAGGAAATGTGGTTACTCCACGTTATTATATTGAGGAAAACTATGTAAACGTACAGTGGCGTATCTGCCATAGAGACCTGAGGTGTGGTCACAGCAAGGTGTGAGTCATATACAATTAGGGGCGAGTGCACCTGTACGCACGCGAGGCTGACCCCATACCACCATATGTAAATAATAATAATAATAATAAGTGATCAGATATAAAAGGCCAGGGTGTCCTTTTGTTGCAGAGGTTTTATTTCCTGTTGCCAGCTGGTAACAGGAAACCTGAGGAGTGACAATAACGCCAAGAAGTCTCCGACAATTCATGTATGCTGTCAAGAGATAACAGCAGGACTTTGCGCGTGTGATGTGATATCGATATTTCTGCAACTACACACTATCTTATCATTCAACAAGAAACCCCAGGTGATATGTTAATGACCTGGGTATATCTGACAGTTTAGTTTTAATAAACACTGGTATTTCAAATCATACTCAGGAAGTTTATGGGGTATGACGATAATACAGCCCCTCATACACAGTGACTCTCCCTCTTAGATGAATAAAGTGTAAGCTGTGAACATTCCAACAGGAAAGACATATATTAACTTTATAGTTATTGGGCAGATTGCCCACACACATTTTTAGTTGATCTTTTCTGTAAACTACCTTGTCCTCATTTTCAAAGACCTGTCCAAAAGATATGACTGGACAGGCAAAATAAATTGTACAGAAAAAAAATATCAAATTTAAAGAAAAACTTAACCACAGGTTTTTATTCACTTCCTCATAGAAACTTAAAGTGTTTTGGTGTTGTGTACCATCATTTCATTTCTCCCCTAGACACTAGGTACATCATACACCGTGTGAGATCTAGGGAGGTAGCGTTAGGTTCCCTGCACATAATTCATCATCATCATTTATAGAGTCAGGGGCCTACATGTGCTTGACCTCACACGGTTAATACATACACGGATTTCATTTTTTTAGGATACCATCATAACCTCCCCAGCAAAATCTAACTTTGCTACATAAATTGATAGGCTTGTCCGGGCATTTGAATTTCTCCTAGTACTACATACATTGGGGTCTGGATCTTAGCATAAACAACATTTTATTGTCCCAGGGAATCCCCATAATCATTATTGCCCATGATTTGGGAAGTCAAGAAACTGTCAGAACCCAGAATTAATTAGATTAATTTATACTTATTTAGAAAGTTAGTTAGAACATTTTGCATTTATCAGGATGGCAGATCTGGCCAAGTTTCGCTCTGCGGCTGTGCAGACTGCCAGGGAAATGAATAATGAGGGACAAATCTTGATTGACTATGTCACCTCAGAATGTGATAAATTTATCGCTAGGGAAGAACATAGGTTATCTGAAGAGAGGAGAATACAGATAGATGAGGCTAGGGAGATTAAAAGGTTACAGATTGAGGCTGAGAAGGAGGCTAAGGCTTTAGAGGCTGATAGAGAGGCTGAAATAAAGAGGCTCCAATTTGAGGAGAGAAAATTGGAGGCAGAAGAAAAACGACAGGAAAGGGAAGCAGAAGATAACAGATTACAGAGAGAGCATGAGTTGCGACTAAGAGAGTTAGAGTTGCAAGGCCCTGCTCCAGACAATGGTCACAGCCCCTCTACCTCTGATGCTACTGTTAGTCAGGGGGCCTCCAACTCAGCCATGGGGTTCCATGTAGTCTATTTTATAGAAAAGGATGATGACATTGAGTCGTATTTAAGCAGATACGAAATATTAGCCACTACTTATGGGTTCTGCCATCAATGGTACCTATACCTTGTACCGGTATGGCAGCTTGCGTACCCTGACAATCCCCAGAGCTATACCAGTGGGAGTTTTACTCCTGGTAGGTTCAACCAAGCTGGACTGGTCTGTGTGGGCAGGGGTCAGACAAAAGCTGGTACCCTGGTCCTCCAGGTTGGGGGTTTTAGCATAAAGCTGACACCCCTGTCTATGTAAAAAAAAAAAAAGTTACGGAAACAACATCAAATGAACAAACTTTGCTGCGGGATAGACATTCGGAGTCTGTGGCTCGTATGACTGTCAGTGGTGAAAGCCGAAAGGAAGCCACTGACATGAAAACGGATGTCCTGACCGCAAAACAGGATACAAGAATAGGATTTTGGAATGTCAGGACAATGTACGAGACAGGTAAACTAAAACAGGTCACGGCAGAAATGAGAAACTATAGGTTACACATCCTGGGGATAAGCGAGAGCAGATGGACAGGGGCAGGAAAAGTTAAAACAGCAACAGGAGAAACAGTACTTTACTCTGGAAGAGAGGATGGACAGCACAGTGAAGGCGTAGCCATTATTCTACAGAAAGGGATAGAAAGGACATTACTGGAATGGAAACCCATTAACAACAGACTGATACGATTGAGAGGAAGATTCACCAACACTACAATAATACAATGCTACGCACCAACGAATGATAGCGATGAGGAGGTCAAGGATGAATTCTATCAACAACTGCAGAAAGAAATGGAGGACACACCTAGATATGATCTTGTTATAGCAATGGGAGACCTCAATGCGAAAGTTGGTACACACAATACATATAATGAAAGAACAATGGGGAAATGCGGCAGCGGAATAGCAAACGAAAATGGGGATAAGCTAATACGTTTCTGTAGCATTAACAACCTGGTCATTGGAGGAACACTTTTCCCACATAAGGAAATTCACAAGTTAACATGGGAATCACCAAATGGTCGGGACAGAAACCAGATAGACCACATCATGGTTAACGGTACATGGAGACATGCTTTACAAGATGTGAAGGTAAGAAGAGGTGCAGATGTGGGAAGCGATCACCATTTAGTAGTAGCAAAACTGAAAGTGAAACTAAGAAGGGCTGGACCAACTGTAACTACACAGAAAAGGTTTGACATCAGCAAATTGAAGGACCCCCTTACCAGAAAAGCTTTTGCTGCTGACATTAAGAAACGATATCAATTTGCCAAAAGCCAGGAAAAGACATTGACTGATGATATAGACCAGAATTTCAACACCATTTCAACAATATATAAGGAAAGCAGCAAATCATGCTTAGGATTCCAGGAAAGGAAGAAGCAAGACTGGATAACCAGAAACACTAAACACCATAAAGATGAGAAAGGAAATGAAAAGAAAGAAAACAGAAGTGAAGTCCCCCAGGTTAAAGCAACTATATAGCGAACAGTACAGTCAACTGGACAGGGAAGTTAAACGCCAAACCCGAGCCAACAAAAGGAATTTCCTAGACGATTTTGCAAAACAGGCAGAAGAGGCAGCACTGAGAAATGAACAAAGCACAGTATACAAAATAACTAAATTCATCAGCGGAAAACAAGGTGCAAACAATATTACATTAGTAAGAGATAAGTAAGGAAATCTCATCAAGACAGCAGAGGGACAGGAAACAAGATGGGCAGAGCACTTCAGAGAAACTCTGAACAAGGAAATACCAGAGACACAATTGAATGTTCCTGAGGCTGAAAACGATCTAGATGTAAATATAGACATTCCACGAAAAGAAGAAATCATCACAGCAATCAAAGGGTTAAAGAACGGTAAAGCTCCGGGCCATGATAACTTAAATGCAGAGCTATTTAAGACAGACCCTGAGCTAGCAGCAGAACTATTAGAACCACTATTTGCACAAGTGTGGAAAACGGGGACAACACCATCAGAGTGGAACAAAGGAATAATTGTCAAATTGCCCAAGAAGGGAGATCTTTCAGACTGCAATAATTGGAGAGGAATCACTCTTCTCTCAGTTCCCAGCAAAATACTAGGCAGGATAATTATACAGAGAATTTCAAAGGCAGTAGACTACAAACTGAGGAAAGAACAAGCAGGATTTAGAAAGAACAGAAGATGTGTAGACCATATATTCACTCTCAGGAACATTATAGAGCAGTGCTCAGAATGGCAAAGACAGCTTTACATAAATTTTGTTGATTTTGAAAAGGCTTTTGACAGCATACATAGGGACAGTTTATGGAAAATACTGAGGGCTTATGGAATTCCAAGCTGCATAGTGTCAATCATAAAAAGCCTCTATGCCAACTTTACGTATAGTGTTGGGCAGAGCAACCTAACCTTCGAGGTGAAGACAGGAGTACGACAGGGATGCCCCTTATCAACCACTCTATTTTTAACAGTCATAGACTGGGTGATGCGCCAGACAACAGAGGGCAGTCCAAGAGGAATAAGATGGACTACATTTTCAACATTGGAAGATCTGGAATATGCAGATGACATTGCACTGCTGGCACATTCACATCAACACATCCAGGAAAAAACGGATAGACTTAATAAATCTAGCCAGCAGGTGGGCTTGAACATCAATTTAAAGAAGTCTGAGGTCATGACGCTCAATGTGAGCAACCCTGAGCCCATATCAGTAAGGAATCAGCAACTGGTACAGACAGATACCTTCACATACCTAGGAAGCATAGTAACACCAGACGGTGGGGCAGGCAAAGACATCAACATCAGAATGAATAAGGCAAGAACAGCCTTCTTTAGCCTAAATAACATCTGGAAGTCCTCCCAATACAGCACAAGCACAAAATTAAGATTATACCAGAGTTGCGTGCTTTCTGTGCTTCTCTATGGTGCGGAATGCTGGAGAGTCACAGAGAAGGAAATGTCAAAATTGTCCTCTTTTCACACAACATGCCTAAGAAAAATTCACCGAATCTTTTGGCCGAATACCATCACCAACCAAGATCTGCTTACTCGTAGTAAGCAAGAGGACATGCATACCATCATAGCTGGCAGACGCTGGAGCTGGGTTGGTCATGTCCTCAGAAGAGACCCTGATGCCATCACAAGAACAGCTATGCTTTGGACCCCTGAAGGAAAGCGAAAGAGAGGCCGACCAAAAACAACTTGGCGGAGGACTGTGGAGGCTGAGATGCAAAGAATGAACCAGAGTTGGGGCACTGTACGAAGGATGGCCACCGACCGTGCAAAGTGGAATCAATTTGTTGTTGCCCTACAAGACGCCACTAGGCGTGATGGCCACTGACTGCTTTGACGATCGGTGGTTAAGGATCGAAGAAGAAGAAGAAGACTTATGGGTTAGAAAGAGAAAAATGGGGTGTAAAGTTGTCTCAGGGTCTTCGGGGAACAGCTTATGAAGTGTTTTCCAAAATGAGCAGGGATGACCAAGACAACTATGACATGTTGAAGCAGGCTCTTCTGTTAAGATACGAAAAGAACGGAGAGTTTTATAGAAAGAAATTTAGGAATGCCAGGCTACTGTCGGGTGAGACCTATCACCAGTTCTCCGCCCGGTTGGAAACGTATATGGAGAAATGGGCTTCTTTGAGGAAAACCCAAGATCTCAAAGAGATGATACTCATAGAACAGATGAGAGAGTCCATGGCTCCAGACATGAGAAAGTTTCTCATGGAACAGGGTGCGGAGAGGCTGGGTGAGATAATTAATGTCGCTGAAAGGTATCAGGCAGCCCAGGCAGAGGTAGCTGGTATCAAGAAGAAACCAGTAGATCAGTATAAGGCTCCTCAAAATTATAATAAATTTGATAACAGAAGTAAGCAGAACTTTGATAAGCCTCGGAATGATTTTAAAAATAAAACCTCACATTTCAATGACACAAAGAATGATGAAAGAAAACCTTTTAACCAAGGAAAGAGTTGGTGTAAACATTGTAGGAAGGACAACCATAACACCGAATTCTGTAAAAGTAAACCGTCTGGATGGGCTGCTATGAGAAAGGGGAACCAGGAAGTAAAGGACAAACTTGCTGGACAGCAGAAACCTTATCACCCCCCAGTTTGTGAGGATGTTGTATGCAATGAGGTCACCATTAGGTGTCTCTATGATACAGGTCTAGATTTTGATGCTGTCGTGAGCGCGCACTTGGTGAACCCAGATCAGTATACCACAGAAACAGTGGAGATACAAGGGGCGACAAAGGACCTACCACTCATGAATCTTCCCATTGCTAGGATAACAGTGAAAACTCGCTATGTGGAAGGGATAATCAGAGCAGCAGTGATAGACGCACCCATCTACCCTCTGATATTGGGGTGTCGTTATGTCTACTTGGGGAATCCCAAGAGACCTGTGGTCCTGGCAGCAGTCCAGACCCGATCACAATCCAGAAAGGAAGAAGATGAACCTATAAATACTCATCCAGAGGAGATGAGGAAGGCACAGGCTCAAGATAGGTCACTGAAGCAGTGCTTTCAAAAATTGCGTAACTGCCATACACCTCCCCGCAAAGGAGAATTTTACATAAAGAATAAATTGTTATATAGGAAGGCCGGAACTGGTTCAGCTGGTCATGGACAGCTGGTTCTTCCTAAAATGTATAGGGCAGACGTAATACGGAGTTTACATGTTGAAAAAGATGGGGACCACGAGAAAGTAGGTACCATCTGCCAAAAAGTAGCTCAAAAATATTATTGGCCAGATATGATGGTCATCGTTGAGAATTTTGTAGAAACATGTGGCGTATTTCATGAGGGAACACCCACAAGTGAGAAAATTGATCAGGACCTAGACATGCCACGGGGCAAACTTAGGCCTGGAACTAAAAATAATTGTAATAAAGTAGACAACGTGGAATAGGAGCCCCCTTTTCACACACAGTCTTCACTCGAAGGTATTAGAATGGTCACTATGCGACGAGTAGTTTTACCCCAGACTAAACTGACAATCCCTCGGTCAGAATTAAATAAACTGGAGGAAACGAAAAGAGAGCGAAGATCTCTCACAATGAACTTAAAGTGGGAAGAAAACCCCAAGAAAAGAATTGGTAGCGGACGATTTGTGAGTGATGATTCTAGGAAGAAAAGTCCTCACTACAAAGCTTCTAATGTAAAGGACCTGACGGGTGCCATGAAAAATAAGTATGAAGAATTAAAAGTCCACATGTAATTTGTTAAGGACCTGGACAGGTGAGAAGGCAGAGGAGACTGTTACCTCATCTTATCAATATGTGAACGAACTGACCACTCGTTTAAAAACTAGTTGGAAACTGGCAAATGATAATTTGAGACAAGCCAGAAAAAAGCATGCTGCTTATTATAATAAGAAAGCGAAGGATAGAGAACTTGCTGTAGGGGAGAAGGTGCTTCTTCTATTGCCAGGCAGCAACAGTAAACTTCAGATCGGATGGCAAGGTCCATATACAGTTTTGGAAAAGGTATCCAGAACAAATTATAAGATAGACAAAAAAGGAAAGGAACAAATCTATCATGTGAACCTTTTGAAGAAATATCTGGACAGACAAATCCAGGAAGGAACACACCTATTGGCCTTGTCTATTGCAACCGAAATGAAAAATGACCCTCTCCCATCATTTGAATATCCACTGAAAACCAGTGAAACGTTTGCACAGGTGAAGATCAGTAATCACCTGACAAAAGGACAGAAGGAGAAGGTTCAACAGGTCCTTGAGAAACATACAGATGTGTTAACGGATAAACCGGGGCACACAAATTTGTTGGAATATGATATGAAACTACTAGACCCAGCACCTATCTGTATGAGGCCCTATTCTATTCCTTTGGTTAAGGAAAAAGCTTTGAAAGAGGAGATTGATTACACTGACAAACAACATTTTTCTTTCTTATATAAGAATAAGTGTTCTTAGGTCAGTTTCTTGCGCTGATTTCAAATCTGAAATCCGTTTATCTCTATCACGTCGGGTTCTTTAGATATTTGTGAATAAATATATTTTTGGGAAACCGTTATTTGCTCCGTTTCATTTTTACTATATAACTTATTAAAAATTAATAAAAAGCAACATAATTCTACTTTTTATACTGCTAAAAGATGCATGACATATGTTACGCGATTTTTCAAATAGTTACTGTATTTTGAAATAATTCTGAGCAAAATATGGCTTCTAGAAGTTGTAGAAATTCGGCTGATCTGTTCTGTTACATGTGCGGATATTTTACCGATCGTGTTGACCAGAAAAACTTTACACCATTACTAAAGAAAGCATATGAACTTTATTTCGATTCGAAAGTTGTTGATGCAAATAAATCTTGGAAGCCAAATGCAGTTTGTTCGATACATTGGCAGGTTGGTTATGAAAATCGCCGAAGCATAAGTCGATGCCTTTTGGAGTGCCATTAATATGGCGTGAACATACAAATCACACTACTGATTGTTACTTCTGCTTGACAAATATCCATGGTTTCACTTTTAAAACTAGAAAGTCTGTGGTTTATCCAAATATTGAATCGGTTTCGAAACCAGTGCCTCATCATCCAATCACGTGTCTGATCCAAGTACCACCAGAACAATATCCGCTGGACGTGAATGAACCATCAGAAAGTGATAGTTTACCTGCTTTAGAAACTAATTCTTACTCAGATTACATACCGTTGAATGATGGTGTTTACTTAATTAGCCATTCAGAACTTTCAGATCTAATACGTGATCTCGCTCTTACCAAAGGACACGCGGAATTACTCGGTTCGCGACTCAAAGAATGGAATCTTTTAGCGCCCAATACTCCGATATCTAAATTTTGTCATAGACACAGAGAACTTGTTCAATACTTTGAGATGGATGATGACATTTGCTATTGCAAAGATGTAAACGGTCATGAGCACATAGTCAACGAATGGCGATTTTTCATCGATTCTTCCAAGACTAGTCTAAAAGCCGTGTTATTGCATAACAGAAATTTATTTTCATCAATTCCAGTCGCCTACTCTGTTCATATGAAAGAAACTTATGACAATATGGCTATACATTTGGAAAAAATAAAGTACAATGACTACCAATGGCGGATTTGTGGAGACCTAAAGGTCATTGCAATTCTCACGGGCATGCAGACTGGGTATACTAAATTTGGTTGCTTCCGATGTGAATGGGACAGCCGCAACAGACAGGAACATTATGCAAGAAAGGTGTGGCCTATCCAGGATCGTATGCAGTTCGGGCATAAAAATGTAATACACGAGCCATTAGTTAACAAAGACAGCTTCATTTTACCACTGTTACATATAAAGTTGGGGCTCATGATAAAACGAGCAAAGCTTTCACTTATCTTCGAGAAAATTATGACGGTGGAGTGTGACCATGCTTGCCGATTATTGTTGGATGCTTCATCGCGATGTATCACATGCGATTCACCGACGAAAGTCGACTGCAAAGAAATTCAAGCCTACATAACTGTTATACTTATTGTACGAATGATGTTGTAATACTGTATGCGTTGTTAAAAAAACCTCAATTGCGTATTTCTAGAGATCCCGACCTGATAGAGAAAAACGGTTTGCAGATTTAAAAACAGCGCATTAAAATTGACCAGAAAAACATAGAAATGTTAGAGAAAGAAAAAAAAAATTTTTTTTTTGTTAGTCAGTGTTATTTGTTACAAGAAGGGATTATTTCTCACAGTGAGTCTCCTTATAGTTCCTGTGTGGTTTTGTTGCGGAAACCATCGGGAGAACATAGACTGTGCATAGATTACAGGAAACTGAATGCTGTCACAGAAGGTCAGGTGGATCCGTTACCTGATACTACTCAACTATTTGCCAGGCTGAACAAGGCAAAATATTTTTCTAAAGTGGATCTTAGCAAAGGCTATTACCAAATTCCAGTACAGCCTGAGGTTCGACCTTATTTAGCCTTTAGCACCTCGGAAGGTCATTATGAGTTCAACATGTTACCGTTTGGGTTGAAAAATGCCCCGAGTGTGTTTTCAAGGATGATGCGAAAATTATTGGATCCCCTGAAAAATCCATGTATTTCGAATTTTATGGATGATATCCTCATTGCTACAGAAACATTTGAGGAACACGTTACCTCTTTGAATATGCTGTTTGATAGACTCAGAGAGGCTAACTTGACCGCTAGACCAACAAAATGTTGTATAGGTTGTAAAGAGTTGGAATTCTTGGGACATACTGTACATCAGGGTAGCATGACCCCTGATCCCAAGAATCTGGAAAAATTGAAAAGAGCATCTAGACCACAAACAAAGAAAGATGTGCGATCTTTCGTGTCGTTATGTGTGTTCTACCAAAAGTACATCAAACATTTTAACTCTGTATGTGCTCCTCTGACGGATTTAACTCGCAAAGGTCAACCTGATACAATAAATTGGTCCGCACAGTGTGAATTGGCTTACCAGGAGTTAAAAGAAAAACTCACAAGCAGGCCAGTATTACAATTGCCTGACTTGAATCAAGAATTTATCGTGAGAAGTGACGCAAGCAATATGGGCCTGGGCGCTACATTGTTGCAAAGGTCCTCCTCACAAGATGGAGAATTGAACCCAGTCACTTATGCAAGCCGCAACTTGAACAAGGCGGAAAAAAATTATTCAACAAGTGAAAAGGAATGTCTAGCTTTGATATGGGCTATAAAAAAATTCTAGATTTATCTATATGGCAGGACATTTGTGGTCCAAACGGATCATTCACCTCTCGTATTCCTGTCACAAGCCAAGCATGAAAATTCCAGATTATTGAGATGGTCGTTATTATTACAGCCATACTCATTTCTGATTGAATATATTCCCGGCCCTCAGAACGTCGGTGCAGACTTTTTGAGTACACATTCTTATGATGAAGATCAGAAAAACGCGAAGGACTTCATTTGAGCTAAGTTATCTAGCAGATTATAAGTCACTCAAACAAGTTAGTTTTATTTGAATAAAAATGCTAGAAAAAGATAGAAAAAGATGAGAGGGGGAAGATGGCCGACTTGTGTAAAAGTTTTATTAGACGATTGACAGTGACAAAATTGAAAATCTAAACCAGAATGAAACTGACCATAAAAATCATATATTAGTATAGCTTAGAGTCCCGTGAGCAAAAATGTTTTTTTTAAAAATATGGTAGTACAAGTATTAGCCAAGTTATTGAGAAAATACTAAATGTCTAGTAACACTAAGACGGACAGACTGTGGTTCCTGCTTGTTTTTTTTCATAACGTTAGTGAGGACGCCAGCTTAGAAAGAGGCATGGTAGTAATTCAAATTCTATTAGTTGGTATAGGAGTGAAAGGGGAGAGATAGGAAAAATGTAACTAAAAACTAAACATCTTTTTGTATTGGCATAACTAACGCAGACTGACCAATCGACTACCAGACACAGAGTTTGTTTGGGATTTTTTTTCTTTCAAAAACTACATTTGAATTCTGGTAGTCGCAAGTTTTCCATTGGCCAGTACTAATAGATATTAGCAAAAAGCTTTCAATGCTCATCGCCGGTTGACAAAAACTTTTTCTATCAAATACGCTGAGATCAGCTGTGTTAATTTATAAAATAAAGAATTAATTAGCAGTCTGGGCAGTGCAGAGGAAAACTGAGGCCATTCTTTGCAAGTCAGCGTTATTTGTTACTATTTCTTGAAATTGTCGTAAGAATGCTTTATGTATTAATATGTTTATTACAACTGCCAAAGTTAGATACTGCTATTTGGAAAAGTGAAGGACATGTCGGGAGCAGACATTGTTGAGTCCTCACATTGAACTGTATCTAACTGTGGTATATTGTCATGATTGTGTTTTAATATTATTGTATTAGAATATGTTAGTAAGCCTCCGTGTTCCATGAACACTGTTCAACACGCCTGGAGCGTTCATAATTTAAAAAAAAGAAGAGAAAATCATACAAAAGAAAATGTGGTTACTCCACGTTATTATATTGAGGAAAACTATGTAAACGTACAGTGGCGTATCTGCCATAGAGACCTGAGGTGTGGTCACAGCAAGGTATGAGTCATATAAAATTAGGGGCGAGTGCACCTGTATGCACGCGAGGCTGACCCCATACCACCATATGTAAATAACAATAATAATAAGTGATCAGATATAAAAGGCCAGGATGTCCTTTTATTGCAGAGGTTTTAGTTCCTGTTACCAGCCGGTGACAGGAAACCTGATGAGTGAGTGTAACGCCAACAAGTCTCCAGTAAACCGTTTATGCTGTCAGCAGATAGCTGGAGGGGCTTGTGCGTGTTGAGATATCTATATTTTCTGCAACGACATACTGAATTATCCTTCTACAAAGAATCCCAGGTGATATGTTAGCATCTGGGGATATCTGACACTTCAATTTTAATAAACTTTGATATTTTCAATCATACCCAGGATGTTATGGGGCGTGATGAAACTACAGCCCCTCCTAACAAGTGACAAACACTATTAGATAATAACGTTGTAATCTGTGAATATTCCAACAGGAGAGATAGAGTGACTTTATACTTATTGGACAAAGAGTCCACACATTTTAGTTGATCTTTTTTATGTAAACTATCTTTTCCTCATTTCAAAGACCTGTCCAAAAGAGATGGCGGGACAGGCAGATTAAATTGTAAAAACAAAATATTCATTTTAAAGAAAAAACTTAACCACCGTTTTATTCCTTTTCTTATAGTGAATTAAAGTGTTTTTGTGTTTATGTACCATCATTATCATTTCTCCCCTAGACATTAAGTACATCATACACCAGACACTAGAGCCAAAATAGTGACCGTGTGAGATCTAGGGAGGTAGCGTTAGGTTCCCTGCAAATACATCATTATCATCTATTAGAGTCAGGGGCCTACATGTACTTGACCTCACACGGTTAACGCAGACACAGATTTCTTTCTTTTAGGTATACCATCATAACCTCCCCAGCAAATTAAACTTGCTACAGAGCCTACATCGCGCGTGACTAGCGCGATCAGTTCACTCACTCTTTAACGATCGAAATCGCTCGCTGAGCCAGCGTTGTAGGTAAATATTACACTTTGCTGACCAGAGATCCACTTATCGGTTATCTCGGAGATGGGGAGGGGCATTATATATATGTCTTCACGTAAAAGGGAAAAATGATAATATATACAGCTGTCTGTATCAAATGACCTCTGAAGCTTTATGATATGACAACCAGCGAGATGGAGGCGCTTTAACCTCGTCCCTCCTCACTGCCTTGTGGGTTTGCCTTTTTAATCAAAGGCTAGTGGAGACAACCGTATACAAACCGACGGACAGCAACGGGAAACTACTCATAAATAAAAAAAACTTCCTAGTAAAAGATCTCTTGAGGGCATGCGCCAGGAACATCATTTGGTGGACATAATATAAACAACTTGAGATAATAATAATAATAATAATAATAATAATAGCCCCTTCAGTCATAACTGACTATGGGAATGCGCCCCTGAGGTGACAGCCCTCAGCTGCCTATTTTCCTGGTGCTCCTTTCGACGTTTTCTCCCCTCCTCTGCTTGTTGTGTGAGCCTCTCTTATATACCGCAGCTTTGGTCTTCATTGTGAGTTTGGAGTTTCCCCAAACACGCGATGTGAGGCGGGCAAAGGTAGCTGCAGCTTTGCCAATGCGGCTGTCGATTTCTGTATCCAGTGAGAGTTTGTCATTGATGGTACACCCTAGGTATGTGAAGTGGTGCACCACTGCCAATTCATAGTTATCGATAGTGATAACTGGTGTAGCACCCGCATCCTGACTCAGCACATTCGTTTTCTTTAGACTTATTGAGACGCCAAAGTCCTTGCATGCGTTAGTGAAGCGATTCATCAAGTTCTGAAGCTCCTGTTGGCTTTGAGTGACGACTGCAGCATCATCAGCGAACAACAAGTCTCTTATAGTGACCCTTCTTATTTTTGTTTTTGCCTTCAGCCTTGAAAGATTAAACAGACGGCCATCTGACCTAGTGTGAAGGAATATTCCTTCAGTTGCATCTCTGAATGCATGTTTCAAGAGTAAGGCAAAGAAGATCCCGAACAGGGTCGGAGCCAGAACACAACCTTGTTTAACGCCACTTCGTATGTCAAAGGGCTGTGACGTGCTTCCAGCATTTTGGACTGTTCCTTTCATGTCGTCATGGAATGACTTTATCATTTCCAGCATTTTAGAAGGGCAGCCTATTTTCAGGAGGATTTGATATAAACAACTTGAGATACGCTAATGATACAGTCTTAACAGCAAATTGTGAAAAGGAGCTGCAGGAAATGGTTAATACAATAGTGATAGAAAGTGAAAATAAAGGCCTCAGCCTTAATAGCAAAAAGACAGAAATAATGGTTGTCTCAAAGAAAAGGCCTTCCCCAGAATGCACCATCAATGTAAATGGAACAGTTTTAAAACAAGTCAATAAATTCAAATACCTGGGCACATTTATAACAATATATGGAAGATGTAAATTAGAAGTGAAGAGCAGAATAGCTCAGGAAAAAGCAGCATTCTATGAAATGAAGAGTATTCTACGCAATAATTCTTTGTCATTGGAAGTAAGAGTGTTCTTCAAGTGTTATATAAAACCAACCTCAAATATAGGAGCGAGTCATGGACAATTAATAAACAAGTAGGGAAGGCACTAGAGGCCACAGAGATATGGTTTTACAGAAGAATGTTAAAAATTTCATGGCGAGCAAACAATAGTCCAACACCCAGACAGGCCCAAGAAGCAGTAAATAATCTGTGTCATTTCTCGGTTAAAATAGGTCTCCAAATAAATGCCTCTAAAACTAAAGTTATGAACTTTTCTAACGAGACCTTCGATATCATCCTGAACGGGGAAAAACTACAGAAAGTTGAAAGTTTCAATTATTTAGGCAGTAAAATGACTCAGGATGGTGACACAACAAGAGAAATTCATACTAGAATTGCTTTGGCAGCTAGCGCCTTCAATAGATTATCTAACATTTGGAAATTACGATTACAGGCGCTCACTTGGGTTCCTGTGGGTAAGAGGAAAAAAGGAAGACCAAAAGAAACACTTAGAAGAACAATAACAAGAGAAGGAAGAACGTTGGGCCTAAATAATGTGCAAGAGTTAAGAGGAGTGGCGTTAAGCTGGGAGAACAGGTCCTGGAGCAGGTCGACCACTTTAAATACCTCGGAGCTATTATAGACCGAAAGGGAGGCATCAAAGAAGAGTTGGCCACTCGAAAAGCAGCAGCTGGGAGACTTTTTCAGGCCATAAATCGAGGATTCCTCAGCAAGAGAGAGGTTGGTAAGAAAACGAAGATGGCTGTATACCGCTCCACCTATGTCCCAGTCTTGACATACGGATGCGAGTCATGGGCAATGACTACAACCCATAAAAGCCAGATCCAAACCTCAGAAATGAGATATCTGAGGAAGGTGGTTGAAGTAACAAGAAGAGACATGGTACGCAACCAGACGATACGTCAAGGCCTTAAATCCTACCCCCTGCAGACCCAAGTAGAACAGTCCCAACTAAGATGGTTTGGCCATGTCTGCAGAATGGGAGAAGATCGGATACCACGACAAGCATGGGAAACAAAGAGCCAAGGATCCAGACCCCGAGGACGACCCAGAGTCCGCTGGGAGGACAACATTAGACAATTTTTGAAGGATCGAGGACTAGAATGGAACCAGGCCAGGAGGAAGACAGCCGATAGGATAGTCTGGCGCTCTCTCTTCCAAACCTCTACACCTCACGGTAGAAGGGGAACGACTAAGTAAGTAAGTAAGAATATACATACCAAGCTTCGTCTGTTTAATTCGAATGTTATCTCAGTGTTAACATACGGCTGTGAAAGTTGGAAAATCCCAAAATCATTGGAGAACAAGCTGAATACATTCGAGAACAAATGTCTTAGAAAACTCATGAACATCAGTTGGAAAGAATTCAAGACTAATCGACAAATAAGAGAAGACTCTAAGCAGAAATATGTCTCCGACTATATAAGGAAAAGACGATGGTCATATATCGGTCATGTCCTACGAATGCAAAACAACAGAATACCACTACAGGCGCTCACTTGGGTTCCTGAGGGTAAGAGGAAAAAAGGAAGACCAAAAGAAACACTTAGAAGAACAATAACAACAGAAGGAAGAACGTTGGGCCTAAATAATGTGCAAGAGTTAAGAGGAGTGGCGTCACAACGAACATCCTGGAGAGCAATGGTTTCTGCCTTATGCGCCGTGTTTGGTGCTTAAAGAATTTATTATTATTATTAAACAATAGTGATGAGGATGTCCTGAAAGAGGCCAATGCGCAAACTCATTTCACAAGCTAGAAAGAAGCAATCCACTTTTTGGGGCATGTTATGAGAAGAGGAAGGCTGGAATATATCGTAACAACAGGTAAGATTGAAAGAAAAAGAGATAGGGGAAGACAAAGCGAGCTAATACTAGAAAGTTTGACATCGTGGCATAGAGGGAAGTCAACAGCAGAATTGTTAAATTGTACTGGATGCAGGAAGTTGTGGAGATACATCATATCCTACGCCACTAGGCATGGTCCTTGAAGAAAAAGGAGATACTTGTTTGGGCCCAAGCCCCTTTGCCGACACTTACTAGTGAGGATCATCTAGGTTGCTCTGGGCGAAACAAGAAAAATAATTGTACAGACATGGGCTTGCCCTATCTGTTTGAGAGAGAGGCCGTGGAAAAAAAAAAGTTTTTACACACTGGGGCGACAAGATCCCATGTATTCACTCCAAAGAATGAATTCCTTCCGACAGTAAATTACCCAACATTTAGTTTTACCTTGGTACAAAAAGTGATGTGCCCATTTAATGTTTACAACAAAAATGAGGATTTATCGGGCTGGCAAGATAATTAATATAATCAGTATCTTTATAGAGGTATATACATCCTTTTGGAAATTTACTTGTAGTTAACTGACTGGAAGAAAATCAAATTAATTAATGTAACTGTACACCGTCCTTCGTAAAAATTAACACGTAGTGATTTGACTGCTGGGAAAAGTATTAGTATCAAAATAGAAGGTCATTAAGAAAATTAACTTTAAGATAATTAACTCGTGGTTATTTAGAAGTGTAAAGCTAGCGCAGTTATTTTATATCTAAGTGTGCTCACCGAAATTACAAGAATGTTTCCTTTCTAATATGCAACTGGTATCAGGCTTAATAACACTAATTTCACTCTGCAGAAGGAAGACCAATGACCATTGACACTTAGGAAACACAAGCAACAAATAATGCTTTAGCCGAGATTATATAGCGACGTTCTGCCGTAGGTCACCCCACATCTGGCAGACACTTGGATGAACAAGCGGGAAAGACTGAGGACAAAGACGTCGGAAAACCAGGAGATTTCCCCCTTGCAGCCCGAGATGAAAGATTTCTAGCACGGTTGACCAGAGAAATAGAGAGAAGTCTATTCATCGGTGGCAAGGTCAAATAGGGTTCCGGAAGACGAGCAGACCGGTGACATGAAAAGGCATTTCCACTTGCTTGTATTCGCTTTTCCCTGACTCAAAAGACATTTGAAGATAGACCGCTGCCAGCATGAAATGAATTTACGGTCGCATCTGTGTAGCCTATCAGAGATACGTGAGGTAGGGGGCAACGAGCTATCTAATTTAAGATTGACGCGGCCGGATTCTGGAATTTATTCCGTAGACACTAGGAAAAAGAAGAGGGGAGGAGACAAAAATAAAAGATAAGAAAGGGGCGACCCTAAAGGCGAGAAAATAGACAGGAATTCTGAGACAATTCATCACAATGATGTGGCACCATGCTGTCTGCAGGATCTCCAAGAGTAATAGGTCGTCTGCTGCTCCCATGTGCTTAACCATTTCTGGTGTTATACCATCATGTCCTGCTGCTTTGCCCCTCTTGATTTTCTTCAGTGTTGCCTTCAGTTCTATCTTGATGCCATCTTGGCACCACTGGTTTCATCTTCTGTGATAGTGCTTATCATTGCTGAGGCTTGACCTTGCTTACCACCAAGGAGCTCTGAGTAACGTTCTTTCCATATGTTTTTATCCGGGGCAGTAAGCAATTTGTCTTGCTTTTCCATTATAAATTTAAGAGGCCTCTGTTTTTCCTTCCTCATTCTCTTTAGGGTCTATTAGAACAATTTTTTTGTTTTTTTTTTTAGCATCTTTTTCTAGTTTTTCTCCAAATTCTTCCCAGAATTTCTGTTTTGCTGCTAACACCTTATTCTTTGCGTCTGTTCTGAGTATCACATATGCTCTTTATTTCTCTGTTGTCCGGCTGTGTTATTAGCTTCTAAGTATTTTTTCCATGGATTTGTCTTTTCTCTTATTTTCTCTTTTGCTCATTCTGTCCACCAAGGTGTCCTCTTTCCCTTCTTACCAGTTCGGACTTAACCACATACTTCTGCTACAGCTGCTTTTATGATGTCCTTGAATTTAAACCAGAGGGCATCCAAGTCATCAGGCCGTTATTCTATGTTGCTCACTGCTGTTGCAATAAGCCCTTGATACCTGGTCTTAACATCTGGCTCTCTTAGGTTGCAGGCCTTAATGCGTATGCTCTTTCGTTTGTGAGGACTTTACTGTAGAGCAGTATGTCGCCACCGAGATCCATAACTCCTTGTCCATTTTTCTTCGTTGTCGTCAGGGCCAGGATTTTGAATTTTGCTTTCCTCATCTCCTCCGCCAGCTCCTATTCTTTCCCGTGAATATTCCTAATGCTCCATGAACCACAAATCGTTGTCCGTAATTTGTGCCAGTTCGCCGCCTTTAAGATCAGTCCGGTTTTCTCTCTGTCGTTTCTTGTAATATGTTTTTAAGGCAAACATGTGATTGTCCTGTTGTTCCTTTGCAAGGTGGACGAAGCTGCATCCTTACGACCTCCACGCATACCGTCTCTCCTCACTTTGTCAGCTGAGCTTGGGACCAGCCTAGGCGGAGTTAGTAATAATATATTTTTTAAATTTTTTCTTTACATTTTTAATTTTTTTAAATTTAAATATTATTTCAATGCAAACACATTTTATTGCTCTATTTAACATCTAAATTTCAGATTGTATATATGTTTACAGTATAGCTTACATATTACATTGTTATGGTGATATTAATTAACAGTATGTTGTGTTCAAAGAAACATTTAATCAATCTTGTCTTTTTTTTTAATGTTTTATTTTTTTATTTGTTTATTTCCAGAAAGAAAAATCAAATAAAACCTGAAATAGCCTTAAAATAATTTACTTACTTAGTCGTTCCCCTTCTAACGTTAAAATATTCAACAAAAGTTACTGCCCACTAACAAATTATTTGTTCAACAGACCGGATCTCACGCTCAGCTGTTCATGTGACATGTCATGTTAAATAATAAAATGACAATTAATCATCTTTATTTAGACGTTTGTTTCATATAAAATTAATTGGACAGAAGTGAAAAAATAACAATTTAAAAATGCGTAGTGACTTTTAAATCTCCTGATAGTATTTGTCCCTGTGTTCAACAATCAGAATAATTATAACAGCACACATTGTATATTGCCCAGTGTCGCTCCCGGGGAGGGGGGGGGGAAGGGGGGGGGGGTCTCTGAAGAGGCAAATACAGAACTAATTACTGCACCCTCATGCGTGTCCTACAGGGCGACTAATATGTGGCTGTACATGAGGGCTGGCAGCCTCATAATGTAAAACAAAATGTCACATAAACCACCTCTCCAAGAGCATGTAAATGCTTGGTGCAGGTTTCATGACAATGGATCAGTTACAGTGATGGCCCGTGTTCCTTAAGGAGAGCAAAGGAAACTGATCATATATTATTGTAGCGGTGTTAAAAACAAAACAAAAACTCTAATAATAAACTTACTTTACTCTAAATTTAAGTATATAAGATCTAGTACAATGAAATTTAAAAAAAAAAAAAAAAAAAGCTTGCAAACTGAAAAATTATGTTGATGCCAGCCTTGACATTAGAGGCACAGAAGCAAAGTCATGTGTTTAGCTTATTACAATGACGTTTAACTGGAAACTGTTGGGTGTATATCTACAAACTGTCATTACTTTTTCCTACAGCTACCTCTACGGACTCACGCTACTTTCATATCTAATATTTCCTTTAGATTTAGTTGCATAAAAATAGTCATATGCGCATCCGATTGTCATAATGGTTAGAGCACTTGCCTCTAGCAGCAAAGTTACCCCGTTCGAAACCTGGTACCATCACGCCCCACTCAACCGAGTTGTAAATTGATGTAGTTGTACTATCTATACCTGTTGACTGAGTTTGTTGGCCACAATTGCCTGATGATAGGAAACTATACGGAGCGTTACAACATCCGACATAGTACTCGCTCGGACAAGTCTTATGGCCTTTTATGTCATGTACGATCGACACGCTTCAGTCTACCCAGCTGTAAATGGGTACCTGATTAATATCACAGAAGTAATAATATTGTAACAAGTTGTTGTTATTGTTTTGAAAAGGTGATGGGTGGAGAGCGGGAACTTAACAGCCGACCATTATTGGCTCTTCTCGTTCCATCTTGGTCTACTCTGTTCAACCTGAAAATTGGTTATACTTGGGGTATTTAGTGTCATTTTTTAAATACTAATTTTGTATTAAATTTAAATAACTATTGTCTTTTGCAGTTGCTGGTTTTAATTTATATTAGTATTTGTCATTTTATTTTCAGTTTTGTGTTGTATATAGATAACTATTGTCATTTGCACTTGGTTTTAATGTGTATTAGTATTTGTTCTTTTTTAGTTGGTGTTTTTTTTTTTTTTTTAGCCTTGTTGTCTTTCCTTGTCCTGTGAGCAGTTAGTAAGTTTGCTAATTTTTCTGTTTTTTTTTTAAAGGATTAGTTAGTTTTTGTTGCTTAATTTCTATTTGGTTGAATGTCTTTTCTGAATCTGTATGCATCTATGCACTGCTTAACAATATGCACATAGTTGACAGATTTGTGATTTCCCAGAAAGTTATCGACGATCGATTTGAATGCCATCCATGCGCGAAGTTCACTACCATGTAACAAGTTCTCGAACTGTTTGTCTGCAATAACTTTCCTAACCTGAGGTCCTACAAAGATACCTTCCTTTATCTTTGCATCGCTAACTTGCGGAAACTTTTCTCGAAGATAAGTGAAAGTTTTGCTTGTTTTATCTAAAGCTTTTACGAAATTCTTCATGAGCCCCAACTTTATATGTAACTGTGGTAAAAATGATGCTGTCTGTGTTAACTAATGGCTCGTGTTTTACATTTTTATGCCCGAGCTGCATACGATCCCTGATAGGCCACACCTTTCTTGCATGATGTTCCTGTCTGTTGCGGCTGTCCCATTCACATAGGAAGCATCACAATTTAGTATACCCAGTCTGCATGTCTGTGAGAATTGCAATGACCTTTAGGTCTCCACAAATCCGCCATTGGTAGTCATTGTACTTTATTTTTGCCAAAAGTATAGCCATATTGTCATAAGTTTCTTTCATATGAACAGAGTAGGCGACTGGAATTGATGAAAATAAATTTCCGTTATGCAATAACACGGCTTTTAGACTAGTCTTGGAAGAGTCAATGAAAAGTCGACATTCGTTGACTATGTGCTCATGACCGAGGTGCACCATTAGACCGTTTACATCTTTGCAATAGCAAATGTCATCATCCATCTCAAAGTATTGAACAAGTTCTCTGTGTCTATGACGAAATTTAGATATCGGAGTATTGGGCGCTAAAAGATTCCATTCTTTGAGTCGCGAACCGAGTAATTTCGCTTGTAATTTTGGTAAGAGCGAGATCACGTATTAGATCTGAAAGTTCTGAATGGTTAATTAAGTGAAAACCATCATTCACCGGTATATAATCCGAGTCAGAATTAGTTTCTAAAGCAGGTAAACTATCACTTTCTGATGGTTCATTCACGTCCAATGGATATTGTTCTGGTGGAACTGGGATTGGACACGTGATTTGATCATGAGGCACTGGTTTCGAAACCGATTCAATTTTTGGATAAACCACAGACTTTCTAATTTTAAAAGTGAAACCATGGATATATGTCAAACAGAAGTAACAATCAGTAGCGTGATTTGTCGGTTCACGCCATATTACTGGCACTCCAAAAGGCATCGACTTATGCTTCGGCGATTTTCGTAACCAACCTGCCAATGTATTTGAACAAGTCGAACAAACTGCATTTGGCTTCCAAGATTTATTTGCATCATCAACTTTCGAATCGAAATAAAGTTCATATGCTTTCTTTAGTAATGGTGTAAAGTTTTTCTGGTGAACACGATCAGTAAAATATCCGCACACGTAACAGAACAGATTAGCCGAATTTCTACAACTTCTAGAAGCCATATTTCGCTCAGAATTATTTCAAAATACAGTAACTATTTGAAAAATAGCGTAACATATGTCATGCATCTTTTAGCAGTATAAAAAGTAGAATTATTTTGCATTTTATTAATTTTTAATAAGTTATATAGTAAAAATGAAACAGAGCAAATAACGGTTTCCCAAAAATATATTTTTTTTCACAAATATCTTAAGAACCCGACGTGATAGAGATAAACGGATTTCAGATTTGAAATCAGCGCAAGAAACTGACCTAAGAACACTTATTCTTATATAAGAAAGAAAAATGTTGTTTGTCAGTGTAATTAAAACCTTATCCCCTGTCATGTCTATATTGTGATTTCTATAGTAAGTTTTAAATTAAATATTAGACAAACATAAAAGTATGTTTTCAGGCACTCGTAAGAAATAAAGAAGTAGAACACTAGACAACAGAAAAACAACAGACGTGAGTGGCTTACCCAGGATTCGAACACCAGACCTTCCGTACGACAACACCGCCTAACTATACAAGCGAATCACACTATGCGGTGTTGTCGTACGGAAGGTCTGGTGTTCGAATCCTGGTTAAGCCACTCACGTCTGTTGTTTTTCTGTTGTCTAGTTTTCTACTTCTTTATTTCTTACGAGTGCCTGAAAACATACCTTTATGTTTGTCTAATATTTATTTACTTTTACAGGCCTCGGGTTTCCCTTCCTTATGTGTTATTAATGTTTATACAATACCAGAAACCTACCCTCTGTTCTATACTACTGTTCTTAAGTCTTCTATCATTTACTAGACACAGTATCAAGGTCTTTGTCTTGTGTGGACTGACATATACTGTATAATAGGGGAACGACAGAAGTGATTGCGTCATTAATAAGGCTAAGCTGCCCATTGTAAACTTCCGGTGTTGTCTTGTGTTTCGCGCTAATGACCGGTCAGTAAAGCATCTTTTTTGGGGGATGCCTAGCTGGTCGGGAGGATAGTGTAATTTGCTTGTATAGCTAGGCGGTGTTGTCGTACGGAAGGTCTGGGGTTCGAATCCTGGGTAAGCCACTCACGTCTGTTGTTTTTCTGTTGTCTAGTGTTCTACTTCTTTATTTCTTACGAGTGCCTGAAAACATACCTTTATGTTTGTCTAATATTTATTTACTGTTTACAGGCCTCGGGTTTCCCTTCCTTATATGTTATAAGTTTTTAATTCCAGCCCTTGTTGTTCGTACTTTTTACAGTGGATCAGGTAGTGGTAGATGCCATTTCCTTCCTGAGATTCTTGGCAGTGTGGTTCCTCTATCATAAAGTACGGTGCACCGAGACGGAGACGCCACAGCTTTTTGTTCGATGGTATCTTAATTCTTCTCTGACCTGGAACATTCTTGTTGGTTCTTTTAGAAGTTTCAATGCGTGTCTGCCTTTACCACTGTCCTTCCATGTTGTTTTCCATTCCTCGTTTATGGTTAGCTTCGCTTGGCTCTTAATCTCTGATATTCCAAGTCCTGCACTTATATTGTTTTTCCTTATTCTTCCATATTAGGCAGACTGGTCTGCCATCTCGTTACCAGCTATACCTATGTGTGCTGGAACCCACACTAGCCTCACCCTGCATCCTCTGTTTCCTAGTGATGAATTAATTGCTAGAATTTCTTCCTTTATGTTGTGACAGTACGGACTGTTACGTCGGATTAACACTAAGGTGCTGCCACTTAATTATAGTTAGGGTAAGAATACTTAGCAAGATTAAACACTAAGTATTTGAACGTGTCTAGTTAGTGTAATAGCACTAGTCACAAATCCTATGAGTGATTTAATTAAAGGTTAAGAAATGACGTCATCGAACTTGGGGTAGAATTGCCCAGTAGTTAGGACGGAAGTGATGGTTTGAGAGAAGGGGGTTAAGTGAGCTGGTTTTAGGCACGAGACGAGCGAGGCAGCGATTTTGGGGTTTGGACCATCTTGTAAGTTCGATGGCTGTGTGTTATTTCTTGGGATGATTGGTTTGTACACCGCAGAAGCACATGTATTTATGAACTATTATGAAGTTGTCAGAGTGTGCAGACACTTAATAAAGGTGTTCATTCATATTTAATCCAGCTTGAACTTATTTCCTGAACGTCAGTAGGAACTGTCGTTTGTTTACATCAGGTAATAGAGAAAAGAATGTTACCATATTTTCGACGATCATGCAGCCTAAAACATAAACACGGTTACGAGTCTCCAAAAGAATCACCTGGGTTATGTTCCTATTCTGTAATCACCAACTCTGGCAGTCGCCAGTAAAACAACAGATGAACATTGATAACAGATTCCACCCCATTCTCACCCTGTCACACTAGACTTGATTTGTCACCGTGACCAAGCCCGGTCACATCTAACTTGATTCGGTGCCGTTCCCGTCCACTCCCCCGGCCACATAACTTGATTTGGTGCCCGTGACCAGCTCGTAACTGTTTTTTTAATGATGGATTCACCTATTCAACAGCTAGAGCATCAAGTATTTTTGTTGCAAAAGAAAAACCACCTGCTTCAACAACAACTGTCACAGCAACAAACAGCTGCTGGAACGGCACACTGGAACAGTCTCAATAAAAGACACTGTCGAATTACAGTGAGAAACGTTATCAATATAATAAAACAAGGAAAGATAATTGAAATAAATAATGTTACGAGTGACCAACAAAGATGTATGGTAACGACAGAAGATGGACTAAGAGCATATATAAAGCCAGTAACACAGTGGAGAAAAACCTTTAACAGACGTTATCATTCCTGTTCCACCGCTGAGGTTCATATCCCCCCATCTGAGCTGTACTCACGTATCCACTCCCGTGACGCTCGATTGGCTGAGTTACCCTCCGTTACTCCAGGCCCCTCTCATGCTTCGCCTCAGCATGATATTATTGTACCTCCTATTACTGCCGCAACTCCTGTCCATACCTCCCTTCCTCCCTCTGTTCAACTCTCTTCTGACCCCGCTTTTCCTCCCTCTGGTTATTTTCCTCCACCTCCCTCCGACCTTGATACAGCCCCTGAGTCCGACTCTTTGGATGTTGAACCTCCTCTTCCTACCTCTGATTGCTTTCCTCCCCCTCCGTCCGATCTTGACTCTTCACCAGATTCTGCTTCTTCTGATATTGAACCTGATGTTCTTCCTCCCCCAGCTCGTTTTCCCTCTAAACGTCGTCATTCGACCTCATCTAGCGATTCTGCTCCCCTTCCTAAGCACCTTCACCAGCGGGCCGCCCATGTACGAACCCGTTTTCGTCCACTCCCGTAGTCCATGCCATTGTTCCTACATCCCAACCTACACAGTACGATCCTCGCCTGTTATTGTAAGCCATTGAAAGATTGCAAGCAATGAACATTTTTGCAAAGATGTTTACAAATTGAACTGCACTTACCTCCAGATGCCGTCTCCGGTCAGGTTGACATTTCCTGCCCTGCTATTATTTTAGCATGAAGTCGACCCTGCTTCTCGTGTCTTCCGATGCAGGTCTCCTACACAATACCCTCCTGCTGAATTGCTTGATCCTGATGCTACCTTGAACTCCAATCATTACCATCCTTGAACATCTGGGTTACACACTTTACGCACATTTCCAGTTCAGATAGGAAAGTCCAACAGCCGTTATTTATGGAGAGCTATTACATTTTCGTCCGCAAGAAAGACATTGCCGAATCTGCCAGTACATGAACAGTTCCCTCACGACATCCTTTCGACCACTGCTGATGGAGATCCACCAACTCAGACGATCTCTGCAGTCCTGATATATTGTAGTTGATGTAGTTCCCTTTTACACGCGTTAGCGTCATTATGTCACATTATTTTGACTAATGTAATATTTGACCATCTTGTGTGCCCCTATGATTTTTGTTTTTTTTTGGTGTTTTTCTTTTTGCCATGTTTCTGACGTAAGATTTTACCCAGATTTTTTTTAAGGTTTACATCGTTCTGTTGTACTAAATAAAAGTGATTAACTAATGTACATCTTCACCCGCCACTAATGTTGGCATCATTCACGATTCATTATGATGATGACACCATATTGCATTATGATTGTTTGAATTTTCGGTTATTGTTACACCGACACTCATACATGTGATTTAACTATTTGCCCATTTATATATTCTATACCATTGTCCATTGATTACCATGTTTCCATTCCATTCATTGTTTCCGGTTATTGTTACACCGGCAAAGTCATTTTTTTAAATGAGACTTACCCATTTTGCCCATACTTTGCCACCAAGTTTTGTGGTTCTATTTCCATTTCCTCCATTCATATGTTTTTTTTCATCACCCACTTCAGTGAAGTGTAGGGTGACAGCCATTTTGGGCATCCGCTATATTTTTATGTGCACCCGCCATATTTTTTTTGCCAATTTTTTTTCCTTGCGACGTTAACTCGCTTGTCATGTTATTTTATGTTTTATGATTCGCATAAGTGTGAGAGATATTGATGACTACCAACCCATAAAGCGTTTTGTTAGTTCGTTGATGATTGTTAGTTAATGTTCTATTTTGCCCATATATTTTTTTTGCCACTTATTAGTACTATATGTAGCTACCATAACCTCCATAGTTCTTTTTTTTTCCATGTGTCCCTCGTTTATGTTATGTCCATCAGTCCCTACCCCTTCATGATCGATTTTGTGTGTGTGTGAAACGTTAATGGTGTTATTTCATCCATTATTCCCATCTATTGTTTATTGTAGTCCTTCAGACATGATTTATGGTGGGATACATGAATCCCAATAATTTTTTTTAGAGTTAGTAAATTTTTTTCTAGGGAATAAAGTGTCTCCTACGGGATACACTTTAGTGGCCCCGGGCGTATGTGACAGTACGGACTGTTGCGTCGGATTAACACTAAGGTGCTGCCACTTAATTATAGTTAGGGTAAGAATACTTAGCAAGATTAAACACTAAGTATTTGAACGTGTCTAGTTAGTGTAATAGCACTAGTCACAAATCCTATGAGTGATTTAATTAAAGGTTAAGAAATGACGTCATCGAACTTGGGGTAGAATTGCCCAGTAGTTAGGACGGAAGTGATGGTTTGAGAGAAGGGGGTTAAGTGAGCTGGTTTTAGGCACGAGACGAGCGAGGCAGCGATTTTGGGGTTTGGACCATCTTGTAAGTTCGATGGCTGTGTGTTATTTCTTGGGATGATTGGTTTGTACACCGCAGAAGCACATGTAATTATGAACTATTATGAAGTTGTCAGAGTGTGCAGACACTTAATAAAGGTGTTCATTCATATTTAATCCAGCTTGAACTTATTTCCTGAACGTCAGTAGGAACTGTCGTTTGTTTACATCAGGTAATAGAGAAAAGAATGTTACCATATTTTCGACGATCATGCAGCCTAAAACATAAACACAGTTACGAGTCTCCAAAAGAATCACCTGGGTTATGTTCCTATTCTGTAATCACCAACTCTGGCAGTCGCCAGTAAAACAACAGATGAACATTGATAACAGATTCCACCCCATTCTCACCCTGTCACACTAGACTTGATTTGTCACCGTGACCAAGCCCGGTCACATCTAACTTGATTCGGTGCCGTTCCCGTCCACTCCCCCGGCCACAATGTCTGGCCGGCTGCACTTACCTGGGTGTTCTAATGCTTGTAGTGATGACAGTCAGTCTGTAAATATCGTAACAGCTTATGGCGGATTATCTTCGATTATTTCTAAACTTTTTAGAATTGCTACCATCTCCGCGGTAAAAATCGAAGCCCCTCCAGTTACACTTTAACTCTTCATAATTCTCCTCTGTCTACTCCTGCACCTAGTTGTCCACTATCGCCCTAGGATCCATTAGTGTGAAGAGCCAAACTTTGTTTTTGTTAGTTGATTTATGAACTGTCTACTTATCATTTAGGCTTCCCTATGTTCTGTTTAATCTTTTCAGTAAGTGTGTAGTCTATGATTGGTGCCTTTAGTTCACAGGGTGGTATTGTGCTTCTATATTTATTACTATTACTGATTGTGTTTGATAGTTCTTTTAAATGTAATATATCTTCTATTGTTCTCCACCCTGTTGGATATCTTTCTTTTTTCAAGGGGATATCCCATATACTTGGTTGGTTTTTGACAAATGAGTTATGTACTGGATAGGTCACTTCTTGTGCTACTTTGCTCCAATAATTTAGTCTTAGTTCTTCCCGTCTTAGATCAAGGGGCGGTTTGCCGAGAGCTACTTCTAGTGCTTGTATTGAAGTTGATTTAAATGCGCCTGAAATGGTTCTCATGGCTGCATTTTGATTTCTGTCCAGTTTTGCTTTGCTAGAAGTTGAAGCTGAGTCGTAGACTATGCTAGCATAGTCTTTGATTCCCCCTGATGAATGACTTATAGAACATAAGCATTATTTTGTTGCTGGTCTCCCATACATTATGTTTTTTTTAAAATAAAGTTTTGCCTCGTTTTGGCGAGGCGCGTCCCGTTCTGGCGAGGCGCGTCCCGTTTAACCTAGTCGGTTATATTAGGGCGCATGTCCAAACATAAAGAACCCTTAGGTCTGGGGTTAGTTTAATGATTTTATTAAATGTAACAGTGGTTGTTGTTGTTTTGATTATTTGATGGGTGGAGATCATGCACTCACCATCGATCGTTCTACCTCTTCTCGTTCCATCTTGGTCAACCTGAAAGTTGGTTATAATTGGGGTATTTAATGTCATTTTATTTACTAATTTTGTATTCAATAAATAACTGTTGTCTTTTGCAGTTGCTGATTTTTATTTTTATTAGTATTTGTCAATTTTATTTTCTCTTTTGTATTGTTTATAGCTAGCTATTGTCCTTTACACTTGGTTTTAATTTGTATTAGTATTTGTTCTTTTTGAGTTGTTGTCACTTTTTTAATACCTTGTTGTCTTTCCTTGTCCTATGAGTAATTAGTTTTTGTTAATGCTTTGTTAGTTCTTGCTGCTTAATTTCTATTTAGTTGGATGTTTTTCCTGAAGTTCTAACCTTATATTTTTTCCTTTGTTTTATGTATATATCTTTTAAGTATTGCTTGGGCATCTCTTGGGGCATCTATACTTAAAACCTTATCACCTGTAAAGTCTATATTGTGATTTCTATAGTAAGTTTTTAATTCCAGCCTTTGTTGTTCATACTTTTTACAGTGGATCAGGTAGTGGTCTATGTCATTCTCTTCCTGACATTCTTGGCAGTGTGGTTCTTCTACCATAAAGTATGCTGCACCGAGACGGAGACGCCACAGTTTTTTGTTCGATGGTATTTTTAATTCTTCTCTGACCTGGCACGTCCTTGTTGGTTCTTTCAGCAGTTTGAACGCGTGTCTGCCTTTTCTACTTTTCTTCCATGTTGTCTTCCATTCCTCATTTATAGTTATCTTCACTTGGCTCTTGATCTCTGACCTTCCCAGTCCTGCTTTTATATTGTTTTTACTTGTTCTTCCATTCTTGGCGTTCTGGTCTGCCAACTCGTTGCCAGCAATACCTATGTGTGCTGGAACCCACACTAGCCTCACCCTACATCCTCTGTTCCCTAGTGATGTATTAATTGCTAGAATTTCTTCCTTTATGTCTGGCCGGCTACATTTACCTGGGTGTTCTAGTGCTTGTAGTGATGATAGTGAGTCTGTAAATACCGTAACAGCTTCGATTATTTCTAAACTTTTTAGAATTGATACCATCTCTGCGGTAAAAATCGAAGCCCCTTCAGTTACACTGTAGCTCTTTTTTATTCCCCATTGTGGTATTACAACTCCGGCACCTAGTTGCCCACTATCACCCTTGGATCCATCAGTGTAGACGGCCAGACTTTGTTTAGTTAGTTGGTCTATGAACTTTCTACTTATCATTTTGGCTTCCTTATCTTCTATGTTTTGTTTGATCTTTTTAGTCAGTGAGTAGTCTATGATTGGTGTTTTTAGTTCCCAGGGTGGTATTTTGCTTCTGTATTTATTACTATTTTCAATTGTGTTTGATAGTTCTTTGTACTGCGTTAGGTCTTCTATAGTTCTCCACCCTGTTGGATATCTATCTTTATTTAAGGGGACGTCCCATACACTTGGTTGGTTTTTGACAAATGCTTTATGTGCTGGGTGGGTCACTTCTTGTGCTACTTTACTCCAATAATTTAATCTCAGTTCTTTTCGTCTTAGATCAAGGGGAGGTATGCCAAGAGCTACTTCTAGCGCTTCTACTGGTGTCGATATAAATGCACCTGTAATGGTTCTCATGGCTGCATTTTGAATCCTGTCCAGTTTTGCTTTGTTAGAAGCTGCAGCTGAGTCATAGACTATGCTGGCATAATCCAGTTTCCCCCTGATGAAAGATTTGTAGAACATGAGCATTATTTTATTGCTGACCCCCCATCCATTACCTTTTACAAACCTTAGTATATTTAGGGGTCCCCTACAGCTTTCTACCAAATTGTCTATATGTTTATTATAATTTAGTTGTTTATCTAAAGTTATGCCCAGAAATCTTGTTGTTGAGGAAGTACATATTTTCTGTCCTTTAATGGTTATATTGATTTTGTTATTTTTTTTTTAAATTTCCTTTGCTGAAAATCATACCTACTGTTTGGTTTACATTAATTTGGAAGCCCCACCTATTCATCCACTCTGAAACTTTGTCTATTTGATTTTGAAGTTTTTTGTAAACATGGTCCAAGTTTTTTCCAGATCGCCAAATGGCACAGTCATCTGCAAATTGTGATACTGCATTCTTAATGTCGTTAAATTCCTCTGCTAGGTCATTTACAGCTATAGTGAAAATTGAAGGTGAAATAACTGATCCCTGAGGAATCCCATTCTGTTGTTCATATATATCTGACCTATCATTGTTTACCTGTACCGCAAAATACCTGTCCTGTAAAAAGTTTTCTATATACCTATAGGTTTTACCAGTTATGCCAATCTTTTTCATTTTGTAAAGAGCTCCGTCTCGCCAGCATTCATCATATGCACTTGCGACATCTAGAAAAACTGCCACTGTTTTCTCTTTCCTCTTGAACCCTAGCTTTACCTCATGTTCTAATCTTACAAGCTGGTCTACTGTACTTCTGTCTGCTCTAAACCCTGACTGGTTTGGGCTATATAACTGATTTCTTTCCAGGTAGAATTTAACTCTTTTGTTAACAACAGTTTCCAGTATTTTACCTAGTTGTGATGTTAAGGAGATAGGTCTATATGAACTTTCATCATGGGCTTCCTTATTGGGTTTTAGGATGGGTACTATCATAGCTACTTTCCATGCTTTTGGTATCTTCCCTAAGCTCCAGATTTTGTTATACTTACTTACTTACTTACTTAGTCGTTCCCCTTCTACCGTGAGGTGTAGAGGTTTGGAAGAGAGAGCGCCAGACCATTCTATCAGCTGTCTTCTTCCTGGCCTGGTTCCATTCTAGTCCTCGGTCCGTCAAAGATTGTCTAATGTTGTCCTCCCAGCGGACTCTGGGTCGTCCTGGAGGTCTGGATCCCTGGCTCTTTGTTTCCCATGCTTGTCGTGGTAGCCGATCTTCTCCCATTCTGCAGACATGGCCAAACCATCTTAGTTGGGACTGTTCTATTTGGGTCTGCAGCGGATGGGATTTTAGGCCTTGACGGATCGTCTGGTTGCGGACCATGTCTCTTCTTGTTACTTCAACCACTTTCCTCAGATACCTCATTGATTTTGTTATAAAGGGAAGTTATTATGTTTATAGTTCTTTTGGGTACTTTCTTAAGGATTTCGGCAGACATTTATATTTTTCTTAACTCATCAGGAAATAGCAATAAGTTGAATCCTCCTAAACTGTAATCATAGATCCTAGTAGGGTTAACCAATTATTAATAATAAATATTAGTGGTTAAGGGAATTTTAGATTTGCCAGATCAAAAAAGTTGAACCAAAATAGACAAAACTTCTAAGAATAAGAACAAGATAGCACAATAAAATAATTAAAATAATAATAACAAAATCAAAGAAAGGGAGCTAAAAGAAATAGGAAAGAACAATAAAGTAAATAAATTCAAATAGGAAATTAGGACATAGCTCATAACCAAACATGCCACCTAAAACTAGAGCACAGTCAGTTGAAGACAAAACGTGGGCAGAAGCAGTTAAAACCAAAGATAGGGACACCAGACACGATAAACTAGAAGAGAATAGTCAGGCCCCCACAGAAGACATTTCTAACCAAAAAAATAGCAATGAAAGTACCAAAGAAAACTCAAGACATAAAGCAACCCAAAATAGCAATGAAAGTACCAAAGAAGAATCAAAACATAAAGCAGTAGACAGAAACAACGAAAACGAAGACGCGGGAACCCGGACAATAAACGGACAGACGGAAAAAAAACAGGACCTCGAACACTGAAATCGAAAGGATAGAGACAATAAGGGAAAAAGTGGAAGGAGACTCAGAAGGAAAAACAACAAAGGAAGGCAAAACGTGGGCAGAAGCAGTTAAAAACCAAGGTAGGGACACCAGGCATGATAAACTAGAAGAAAATACTATAAAAAAAAATAGCAATGAAAGTACCAAAAAAGACTCAAGACATATAGCAACCCAGGCAGTTCCCAAAAATAAAGATGTAGTGAACATATGTCGTCTAAAGATAACGCAAGTAGCTGGTGACACTGTCAAGATCAAGACACTAGATGAAAACAAAATTATAAACATCCTTGATCCTGTGTTAGGCAAAAAGGCGATAGCCAAAATTTCCAAAACTCATTTTGGCATAATAATTACCCCAAATCAGAGTGACAGAATAAAAGAGATGTTAGAGGAACTCAAAGTAGAAGCAAAAACAGTGACTCTTGCACATGACATAAAAGTAAAGATAGAGCTAGCAAAAGAGATCAGTAGATGTGTGTTAAAAGGGATAAACACTAACCTTTCATGCGAGGAAGTTATGAACATCCTCACAAAACATAACTCAGACATAAAGCTGGTACACGTGGACAGAATAATGGTGAAAGGAAGTATTATAACCCCAGTGGTTATAGTAACGGCAGAAGGGAGAGAAACCCCTAAAACGCTACTATTTGGGAAAACCAAGAAGCATACCGAAGCTTATATTCCCCCTGTGCTACAGTGCTCCAACTGTCTGAAATTCGGCCACGGAAGGAACAGTTGTAAGGGGAAAACAGTTTGTAGATACTGCTCCAGTAATCACCCCTCCACACAGTGTGAAAAGGCAAAGGCAGATACCGACTACAAAAAGGCGAATGGAAACAGAAAGTGCATCAATTGTAAAGGGAACCACAGTGCCAGATTTCAGGGCTGTCCAGTGTACCAGCAAACAAAACAAGCACTAAAAGAATCCATCTTAACAAGAAAACCATTTAAAACAGTAATGAAAGAAATAAAAGAAAACACAAAAAACACAAACAGTAAAGTTGCAGAAGAAATTAAGTCTCTTAAAGAAGAAATTAAAACTATTAAAACGCAGCAGTCAAAAGAACAGAAAATAACTAACAAAACAAAAGAAAACAGCCAGCCAGACAGTTCAGCTACAACACTGGAAAATGTGAATTCACTGAAAAGTAGTCAAACTGTCTGAACTAAAAGAAGAAAGTGAAATAATACTAAAAAGAATGGAAAGTGAAAGGCAGGAGATTAACATAGGGAGAGAAGGGAATGCAGCATTGGATGAAATTAGGAAAGTGGTCAACCTAGAAGAAACTATCAAAGGACACGTTGAGACACTTTTACCATAAATAACGGAAAAAGTTACGGAAAAAATGACAAGTTTAAATAAAGTTTTCCTTGAGAACTTGATGGATAATGGGTCCACGAGTGCAGGAAATACTGAATAAGAGCAAATGGATAGTTAACCAAAATAAAAGGGATACTAGATGATGTTAAAATTCAATTTAGAAAGATTTAGAATTATACAGTGGAATTGCAGGGGTATCAAAAAGAATGTTACACCCCTACTAGCAGAGAGGTGGTGTCGCACTTAGTTACTAGTTAGCGAAAAATTTAAAATTATAGACTGGGAAGTGTTTAATACAACCAATATAGAAGGTATCCAGGTTACTATAGCAGCTGAACCAAACAATCTAACAATCCTAAATGTATATGCTGAAGATGGCACAATTAATGATGAAGAAATACTAGCCATAAACACCAGACTAGGCCCCAAAACAGTCATAGTCGGCGATTTTAATTCCCATCATTGTGCTTGGGGTGGACAACATGCAGATAATGCAGGAAAGAACCTACTTGACTTTATAGAAAACAATGAACTAATAATACTAAATGATGGAACTGCAACTAGAATTAATCCACAAGCTAACAGGGCAGACTCAGCAATAGACATAAGTATAACAACTAACAACCTAGCGAATGTAAATTGGGAAGTGTTACAAGACACAAACTCAGATCATCTGCCCATTATAATAACCATGCATGAAAATGTCAGTCCGAACCCAGAACCAGAGAAACCGACTTTCAACTATAAAAAAGCAAACTGGGAAGCTTTCCAATCAGAGCTGGAGGGGATGGAATATAAAGACATGGAATCAGATGATACTGACTTGTGGGCGGAAACACTGACCAATGAAATTCTTAAAATAGCAATAAAATATATACCAAATAAAAATATGCCACAGCACCTTAAACCAATAAATAACATTACTAAGAAAAGAAAAACTCAGTGGAATAAAGAACCAATTGCCTGGTGGAATAAAAGCTGTGCAGAAATTCATGAGAGAAGAGAAAGGGCATTACAAAAATATAGAAATAACAGGACAGAAGAAAACTATGATGAGTATAAACTTATTAGGAATGAATCTAACAGAATAATATTTAAAGCCAAAGAAACTAACTGGAAGGAATTTTGTCAGAGCAAATGTGTAACAGTAAGTTCGAGGTCAGAATATAAAAAAGAGCCATGTGTCAGAAATCTGGTTTCAAAAATTTGAATAAGCTGATATTATCAGGCTTAGAATTTATATTAAGGGGAGATAAATTCATGGCTTATAACTTTACAAGCAAAGGGTGATAATCTTTATTTGCGCCCCTTGAGAAAAAGTCGGGTTTGTTGTTGTTGTTGTTGGTTAATAAGTAGTTTGTGTGTTAGTAATCCAGTTTCATAAATTTGCATAAGCGAAGTGAAATGACTATTAAACTAAAGTTAAAGGGCGAATATCTATTGACTTATAGATTTATAAACATAGGGCAATAATCTATAATTACGTCCATTGGGAAAAGTAGCGTTTTTAGTTTGGAGTTTGGTTTTTGAGTGAGTTCGACTAAGCGACTACGAAATTCACGAGTTTAGGTGAACAGGTTTTGTTCGGGGAAATCGTTTTACAACATATAGTCAGTCAGATTTTAAACGCAAGTTTGCTTGTGTTAAAGTTTGAAGTGGCTAGTAATATTAGAAGGGCGAAACGGACAATATGCAAACGAGTTGGTTGCTTCTGTGATGACAGAATGTTAAAACTATTTGTCTAGCCTTTTAACCGCGCCAATATTATAGATGATAGTACATTATTTTACTCTGTGGTCAAGAGAGACAGTGTTCCATTCTTTCCAAGAAGGCCAGACCAGGTATGTTAAGTCTCGCCAACAAAATAAACTGTTAGAATAATGAGACCTTGGTAGAAACGGTCATCCCTGGTAGTAGATAAGATACACCAAGTAACTCTCACTAAGACACGTAAAATTTCAAGAAGATAACAGTACAGCAGAGATAGAGCAAAACAGATTTAGTAACACTGAGTACTGAGATAAATGCTATGACAAGAAACCTAGTGACAACAGTGGTTCTCAAGTTATAACCATCTTGACTACTAGAGACAATATTCAATACAGAAGCAGTGATGGTGAACAGAGAACATATGGAAATTTGAGTAAGGACGATGTTTAGTATTGTCTATGGAAATTTGCTGTATAAAGTTTACCAGCCCCAGGTGGAAGATTGGGCACATCACTATTTTCAAATCTTTTGATCTTCATGTAAATAAAGTCGCATTACTGTTCACTGCTGTTGGCGTGAAGTATGTTCACCTCAGATGTTAAATCATCAACCATCTGTAGTCACACTGTTGTATCGTCCAAGTTAATAAGAAGCAATTTAATGTCATCAACAAAATGCTGGTCTCTTTTTAGGGCAGTGAGACGAATACCACTATACACAACATCATCAATCATTTAGAGTACATGCCAACGGCCACAATATTACAAAACGTAATAATATCTCGAGTAGGAGTAAATTCACCATAATTAATAATATCACCAGAAGTAGTATTATATACCCATAATTAATAATATCCCAGTAGTAATAATATCACAGAAGTAATAATATCACGATAAGTAATAATATCACAGAAGTAATAATGACAACATAAGTAATAATATCTCTAGTAGTAATAATATCATCATAAGTAATTAAATCACTGGAAGTAATAATGTCACCAGAAGTAATAATATCACGAGTAGTAATAATATCATCAGAAGTAATAATATCACTGGACATAATAATATCAACAGTAGTAATAATATCACCAGTAGCAATAATATCACTATAAGTAATAATATCACCATGAGTTATAATATCACCAAAAGTAATAATATCACAATTAGTAATAATATCACCATAAGTAATAATATCACCATGAGTTATAATATCACCAAAAGTAATAATATCACAATTAGTAATAATATCACAATTAGTAATAATATCACCATAAGTAATAATATCACCATAAGTAATAATATCACCAGAAATAATATCCCCAGTAGTAATAATATAACTGGCTTCGTGTAGATCTCCGGGATCTCTGAAAAGGCCAAAAAAATAACAGCACTATAGCACTCTTACGCACATCGTACACAAGCCAACTAATGTGAGGTTGTGTATGAGACTGAAAACCTTACTATGTACAACAAATTGCCATCGGAACCACCGCTCCAGGAGCACGTGGCTGGTGCAGGCTTCCTGTAAGGGAACCAGCTACACTGGGGGTTCCTTGCTCCGTAAGGAGCACATAGGAAAATAATATGATAATGAATAATATCTTGGGAGCCGCGCTGGTGTAATGGCTATGGCGTTGTACTGGCGACCAGGTTTTCATGGTTCAAACCCGAGCGTCAGCGTTTGAAGGAATGTTTACGACCGGAAATTTGACTGAATAACCTGAACGGCTCCTGTACATAAATCCCGTGTGGATGGGAAGGAGCGAAGCTCCTGACCGGGTTGGAAGGAAAGTCCACTGACCCCCCAGCCTCGCAATGACATGTCATTTGGGCCAAAAAAGCTGGAAAGCTCGAGTGCTGGTTAGAGAGAGAGAGAGAGAGAGAGAGAGAGAGAGAGAGAGAGAGAGAGAGAGAGAGAGAGAGAGAGAGCGAGAGAGAGAGAGAGAGAGAATGAATAATATCAGTTGTAGTATCACCTTGAAAGAAGCATAACATTTTAATTAAAATCATATTATAACTATGTTATTATTATTAATATTACTGTGAACTGTAGCTGTAATAACTACAGTAGGAGCTGAAATAGTAATAGAAGTTGATGTTAACATTGTGGTAGTGATAATGATGCTGTAGTACCAGCAGTGAATGGTAATAGATGTAGTAATCATAATAAAAGAAGCAGTAGCAGTAGACGCAAAAATACATAAGTTTAGGAAAGGATAAAAAAAGTTATGAAGCAATGTCAATCAATCAATGTCAATCAATCAATGTCAATCAATCAATACTTTTTAGCTCCCCAAGGAGCATAGGCCTTCAACAAACACATGCCAAATCTTCCTGAAGCAATGTATTTTACGTATATGACCACGTTGCCAGATCCATACACACATTCATATTAGTTTCCTCTTGCAGAATGTCTGGCTTGGCAGTAGCCTATTTCTTAGTCTCCTCAGAACAACACACCCCCCCTCTCAGAAACCATACGTAATACCATTTTTTTTAACATAAGGGACATTACTGCTACAGGTATAACTCTAGTTTAAAGACGGGATTATCTCCCATCAATCAGAAACTACAAAATCCCACTCCCAACCATACACTGGGCTTTGTAATTAACTCAAAGGATTGGAAATAGAAGTGTACTCTCCTTGAGATGTTTGAGTTTTAATTCACAGTTTAAAATATTACAATAGTAACGTTCGTGTATTCATTTCCTTTTTTGGTCCACGTTGAGCATAGCACATCTACTGCAGCTGTGTAAATTGAAATTATTTATTTATTGTAAATTGACGGAACCCTGCGTCGAAGTTTCCGTGCTCATGCAGTGGCCTTTTTTTTTTAATTAATGAAGTTAAATATCCTGTTCAACCTCTGATGGGTTATAATTAGGATAAATATTGTTTTCAATTCCACATAATATGAACAACTGCCGATATGAGAAAGTGGCATCACATTTGGCAATCATTGTAAATAGGGACAATCACAATTACCAATTATGCTTGTATGTTTAAAAAAATATAAAGGAACAAAATCAAAAAGAAACTCTGAACAAGAATAATATTAAAGTGGAGGGGTGTAAAGGCCTGGTGGTTCCCGTTATATAACTGACTTTAACAGATATTTAATTGACTTTCACGTGTTAAAAGTCATATGCATTGTAATAACAGCATCAGACCTTCACATTCCCAACTACTATATATTAACCTTTGCTCGTGTTAAATATTGTTTGACTATATTATACTATTAATATTATACTATATTATACTATATTTAAAACGAAAGAGAGGCCGACCAAAAACAACCTGGCGGAGGACTGTGGAGGCTGAGATGCAAAGAATGAACCAGAGTTGGGGCACTGTACGAAGGATGGCCACCGACCGAGCAAAGTGGAATCAATTTGTTGTTGCCCTACAAGACGCCACTAGGCGTGATGGCCACTGACTGCTTAGACGGTCGGCGGCTAAGGATCAAAGAAGAAGAAGAAGAATATTATACAGTTCCCTAGGTCTGTCTATTCTTAACACTTCTTCTATATTTATAGGTAAGTTTGATGCCTGCAAATAATCCAATATTGGTATTCTCATTTCTTCATACCTCTTACACTTTAACAAGAAATGTTCTATATTATTGTCTTGAAGACATTCTGTACAGTAAGGTTCTTCTATTCTGAAATAGCCTTTTCCCAGCTGTAGTCTGAGAAGTTTCTTATTACTGGGAATTTTCAATTCCCTAGATATCTGACATTTTCTTGTTGGAGCCTTGAACATCTTATATGCATGTCTTCCTTTCAGATTTTTATCCCACTCTGCTTTTCATTCATCTGTTGTTAAATCTTTAATTAAGCTCTTAATCTCTGATTTACTCATCCCTACATTTATTATATTTTTATCAGACCTACCTCTCTTGGCTTCTTTATCTGCCTTTTCATTTCCCTCTATGCCAACATGTGAAGGTATCCAAGCAATTAAGACTGAACATCCTCTGGAAAATAAGTATGTAGCAGCTAGAAATATCTCCTCTGCTATTTCAGGTCTACTACGTTCTCGTATGTTTCTAAGTGCTTGAATTGTTGAAAGAGAGTCAGTTAAAACTGTTAGTTTCTCGAAAGTGTTATTAGAGAATATTTCTAGTGCTTTTAGTATTGCCACCATCTCTGCAGTGAAAATGGATGCATTTTCCGTGATACTATATTCTTTTGCCATTTTCCATATTGGAATATGTATTCCTATCCCCAATTTGCCATCCTCTCCCTTGGATCCATCTGTGTATATAGTAATGCTGTATTTTGATAGCTGTATATATTTATTGGCTGTTTTTAATATTTTCTATATTATTTGTTTTCTTAAGTATTTCTGCTAGGTGGTAGTCCGTGTCTGGTTTCTTGATCTCCCAGGGTGGAATCACTGGCTTGTATTCACAACTGTTATTAATTGGTGTAATTAAAATACCCAGATGGACAATTTCTTCCACATACTTCCATCCTGTAGGGTATCTAGTGGTAGTCATTGGACTGGCCCGAGTTGTTAGTTGGCATCTGGTAAAAGCTGTATGTGCTGGGTGAGACTTATCTAACATAACTCTTGGGTAAATGATCTGTTCATAACTCTGTTCATGATCTAAAATAACTCTATTCATGTAATTTAGTCTTAACTCCTTTCTCCGTAATTCTAAGGGTAGTATCCATAAAGCTACCACTATAGCTCCCATTGATGTTGATCTGATTGCACCTTCTATTGTACATAAAGCCTAATGCTGAATTCTGTCTAATTTAATCTTGTTGCTGTGTGCATAATCTTTTTTTCCTCTAATAAACGATTTATAAAAAGTGAGCATTGTCTTAGTGCTTGCACCCCATCCATTATCTTTCAAATATCTTAATAAGTTAGTCAATCCTCTGCAAGACTCCACTAGTTTATCTATGTGTTTGTTCCAGTTTAGCTGTTGGTCCAATGTCATTCCTAGATATCGAGTGGTTTGCACTGTATTAATGTTTTGCCGTTGGATATTTATGTCTATAATTTTATTTATTACAACCTTGCCTTTACTGAAGATCATTCCCATTGTTTTATTTGCATTCAGCTGAAAACCCCATTTTGTCATCCATTTACATACTTTATTTATTTGCTTTTGTAGATCCTTATATAATTTTGGCAGATGTTTCCCAGTCCTTCATATAGCAACATCGTCTGCAAACTGTGACAATTTATTTGTTATATCATTAAATTCTTCACCTAAATCATTTACCATTATTGTAAAAAATGAAGGAGATATTACTGATCCTTGGGGTATTCCATTTTGTTGTTCATATAGTTCTGATCTATCATTGTTTACCTCAACAGTGAAATATCTATCTTGCAGAAAATTCTCTAAATAATTATACATTTTACCAGTTACTATCTTCTTCATTTTAAAGACAGTACCATCTCTCCAGCATTCACCATAAGCCCTAGTTATATCTAAAAATACTACCACAGTCTTTTCTTTCTTTTGAAATCCTGATTTTACTTCATGTTTCAATTTAATTATCTGATCCATTGTGCATTTATTCTTCCTAAATTCGGACTGAGTTTGAGTATATAAATTATTCTTTCCAAATAAAACTAATCTTTTATTTACTATGGTTTCTAATATTTTACCTAGTTGGGAAGTTAAAGAAATTGGTCTGTATGAACTGGCATCATGGGCATCTTTTTCTGGTTTTAGTATTGGAATAATTACTGCTGTTTTCCATGTTTTGGGAATTTTTCCTGTATTCCAAATTTTGTTAAAAAGGGATGTTAAATTTCTATGGTACTTTTTGGTATGTGTTTCAAGATTTCGTAGCTCAAGATGTCATGCCTTGCTAATATATTTGTTTTGTCCTTTATTGTATTTTCAACTTCTTCCATTGTAATATCTGCATTTAAATATGATAAATTTTCAGTATTATAAAGTACTTCTTTATTGAGTTTTTTAAGAAGTGTTCCTCTTCTGTTGACTTCAGCCTGTCCTAGATTTTCCTTAAAACTAACTCCATGGTAGTACCTGGCCAGCACCTCTGCTTTCTGCCAGTCAGTCTCTGCCCTTTCAGGTCTTTTTATATTAGGTATTATCATATGTTTAGTTCTGCTTTTAATGGCTTTTAACTTATTCCACACATCTGTTGTAGAGTTAGTTGTAGGGTTCAATGTTTGGCAGAAATTTCTTCAATTATTTTTTTTTTGCCTTAAGTATTATTCTGTTTGATTCATTTCTTATGCTCTTATAAATATCTAAATTATTTTCAGATCTATGCTTTCTATATTCTTGTTGAGCTTGTTTTCTTTGTTTTTTAATTTCAGTACATCTACCTGTCCACCATGGTACTGGGTTCTTGTTCCAATGTTCATTCTTTTTTGCTTCTTTAATGTGGTGTGGAATCGTGTAGTGGTTGTTTCTGTAACAATTAGTTTCACATGATGAGATTGCCAGCCTCATACAACACAACCACATGTAAGTCACCTATTACGACATGCATGAGGTAGCTTTCTTTTTGTGTTTTTCTCTGGGACCCTTGGGAAATTGCACGGTGGAATGGTAGAATAATCGGTTTTAATTGGTTATGAGAGAATCATGAATAGTTGACTGTTTTTTGTGTAGCGTATGGTGACTGAGTTATAAAGACAACTTTCTTGGGACAGATCAGGCGTGGAGACATTCCCTTTCGTAGTATCTTTCCAGCCTCCTCCCCTTCTCACCCTCTCCCCCTTCCCTCTCCCTCTCTCAAATATCAAATATGTGATTTTGACAAGGTGAGGGGAACTGATGGCAAACGGCAAAGGGCAGGAAGACATGGCGCAAATTTGTTGGTCTTTATTTCTTAGGGAATATAAGGGTAATGAAGATGATGATGACGATGATGATAATTATGACCAATTTCTCAACTTGTGATCTTTGAATCACGGCATTCGACAAGTGCTTACTTAACGTCGCTTGTTTAGATGTGTTTGTTGGCTTATAAGAGCTAGATCGTCGCTGAACATAGCGAGACTTGCATGACAACAACCTCCAGCATGAAAATGGAGGTAAAGGCAGCGACTGCGGCTTTAAGGTGGTTGTCTGAAACTTCATTAACAAGGGCAGTTATTGTGTCAGACTCTCAGTCATGCTTCGGATGATCCAAAATGGATGGCTCCGGCATGAATGGAAAACCTCCTTAGAAGTGTGATGGGGCCATAAAAACACCCCAGAGGCCCCCTCAAGTTCATGTCATATTTATGTATTTAATGCCCATATATTTTCGATGTGCGCGCTCCAACGAGTACGCCAGCCCACGTGACTACCAGAGGGCCACAATAAAGCCCCATCCCACGTGACTGCGCGAGCCCTCATCACTGGCGTGTGAAGTCTGACGCAGGAGAAGCGGTCAGTTTGGTGAGGTTTCGCAGTAGAGGCAAGATTTGAGACACCCAGAGTAAGCAGAAGTATGCACAAGGTTAGCAATTGAGCACTGGCAGGGTGTTTTGTTTCGTTTGGTTTACTTTATAACGTTTGCTTTATGTGCTTGTTGTCGTTGATAGGGTTGTGTGAATAAATACAGTCCCTGCTTTAGAATCAAGAGTTTTATTGTTGTTCGAGTCGGTGCGAGTGTGCAAGAAAGTGATCACATGTCACAACATAATCATCATCTCTCGCCCGCCCTATCACAGAAGCCTCGAATCTTCAAGAACTAATGTGAATCTACTGTCCTAGTCATGCAGGAGTAAGCGGCAATGAAAGAGCTGATAGACTAACTTCAAGAGCACCCATAGAAGGTGCATTGGATATGGACCAGGGAGAGATACTGAGGACAACTAATGATCACCTATTAGAGACACTGCAATTGATGAATCATAAAGGCTAAGATTGCTAGAGTTTGGCATTTGGCGTACGAAAGGCAGGAATGAAAGTATGAGAGGATGCATCCGACATATATACGACCAGCGCGCAACATGAATAATTAGCATTCATACCTTTCGACATTTTTTAGGGAGACTGAGCGTTTATGGGTTTGCCCGGAGTGCAATGACAGCGATTCTGAACAACAACAATTATAATGCCAACCTACTTTTTATTCTGTATCTCCGAGCTCCTTCTGCCTGGTACTGTGCCTCGAAGGAAATATTTGGTTGGCCACGTGATCTTCGTATGCCCTTTGCAATAATCATTTTCACTCTTTATGGAGCCACAATTGAAGCTCATTTCCTTGCATGAAACCTGCATGAAACCTGCATGAAACCTGCATGAAACCTGCATGAAACCTGCATTGACGTGTTTCTGTAGCTATGATTTATGTTTTACATGAAAAGGTTGCAAGCCTCGTATTTGTCGTAACGTGCACGCCAGGCAGCAAGCACAGTCCTATTCTATTTTGTCTCAACAGAGACCCTTGAGAACGTACGTGGCTATCTTCATAACTGACCACAACGTAACAGTTTCTGTTACTTCTGTTCCGTATGGTAACGACAAGAAGGTATTCATACGGTTTGAATATGTTTCTAGTTGCCTGCATTATCTATTCATTGGGGATATCATCATCGGATGGTTATTACAATTATGTTGTTACAGTGTGTTACTTCCAAACCCTGTGTTCTTCTGTCCAAATCCGATTGCAACGTCCACTTTTCGCAGTTATATGTGAAAGTGGGAATAGAAGTGCAACTCAGGCGCCTTATTGTGCTTTGACATGAGAGATATTAAACAAAGACAAACACCACCTATACAGATCACAAGCAATAGTCATCTTCATGCGATGGAACAGTTTGAGATGAATGTGGCATGTAGAACGAGTGAAGTTGGTAGGGGAGTGAATAGTGAAAAAATAAATAAATAAATAAATAAAAAGACCAAGAAGAGAAAATAATATAAAGAGAAAAATTGCTAACATGATAAACGATCATAAGTATAGTAACCATAGGCAGCATACAAATAAATTTGAAAGAACTGGGATCTGCGTACTCGTGAGAGAAACGAAGAAGAAAGATAAATTATAATGGATTTTACTTGCAGTTAAGAGCCTTAAGGTTCTAAGAGCTGAAGTAGAAGAAGACGATCACACGATGCTGATAATGATAGTGACGATAATGACCGAGGCAACTACTACGACGAGAAAGTTCCTCATGGCGATAATAGTGATGATAATGTCAATGACGATTATGATGATGACTAAAAGGACGATTAAGATGATGATGATGCGACTGATGATGAAGTAGTATCATTAAAGGGAGAAAAAATCAATTAAGAAATATCTACACTTTCCGTGAAACAAGTTACCACTGAAGAAACAATAAAAAATGAGAAACATGTCTACTACAACCGGTTAAAAGAAATGCAAGACAGTTGGAACACCTATTGACCACAGTTCAGACATTTCTCTGTCTCGGCAGGCATCACCAAGCCGGTCAAGGACAGCCGACAGTGTCACGAGCACATTCCTCGTAAATATTTAAAAATTCGCTGCAATCACAAGATAACGCTCTATAATATTTTTGTGATGGATTGGTGGATGATGATAGCTTAATTTATTCTTTGTAAAATTGTACGTGTGGGTTTATTTTCATAATATTTTTACATGACATATTATTGTGTATACAATTATATGATGTATTCTGTCTGGTGTCACGGCACACAAGGCAGAAACCCGAGGCACACTAGTGTGCTGAAGCACAGCGGTTGCGGATCATTGTTTTAAAGCATTCATATTCTTTTGTTGATTTATGTTTCAAATATGCCACCGGCTGTTTTTTTGTTTTAAATATTCTTCTTTGATCCTTAGCCGCCTACCGTCAAAGCAGTCAGTGGCCATCACGCCTGGTGGCGTCTTGTAGGGCAACAACAAATTGATTCCACTTTGCTCGGTCGACGACCATCCTTCGTACAGTGCCCCAACTCTGGTTCATTCCCTGCATCTCAGCCTCCACAGTCCTCCGCCAAGTTGTTTTTGGTCGGCCTCTCTTTCGTTTTCCTTCAGGGGTCCATAGCATAGCTGTTCTTGTGATGGCATCAGGGTCTCTTCTGAGGACATGGCCAACCCAGCTCCAGCGTCTGCCAGCTATGATGGTGTGCATGCCCTCTTGCTTGCTCCGAGTGAGCAGATCTTTGTTGGTGATGGTATTCGGCCAAAAGATTCGGTGAATTGTTCTTAGGCATGTTGTGTGAAAAAAGGACAATTTCGACATTTCCTTCTCTGTAACTCTCCAGCATTCCGCACCATAGAGAAGCACAGAAAGCACACAGCTCTGATATAATCTTAATTTTGTGCTGTACTGAGAGGACTTACAGATGTTGTTTAGATTAAAAAAGGCTGTTCTTGCTTTGTTCATTTTGTTGTTGATGTCTTTACTTGTTCCGCCGTCTGGTGTTACTATGCATCCTAGGTATGTGAAGGTGTCTGTCTGTTTCAGTTGCTGATTCCTTACTGATATGGGCTCAGGGTGGCTCACATTGAGCGTCATGACCTCTGACTTCTTTAGATTGATGTTCAAGCCCACCTGCTGGCTATACTTATTAAGTTTATCCGTTTTTTCCTGGATGTGTTGATTTGAATGTGCTAGTAGTGCAATGTCATCTGCATATTCCTGATCTTCCAATGTAGAACATGTAGTCCATCTTATTCTTCTTGGACTGCCCTCTGTTGTCTGGCGCATCACCCAGTCTATGACTGTTAAAAATAGAGTGGTTGATAAGGGGCATCCCTGTCGTACTCCTGTCTTCGCCTCAAAGGTTAGGTTGCTCTGCCCAACGCTACACGTAAAGTTGGCATTGAGGCTTTTTATGATTGACACAATGCAGCTTGGAATTCCATAAGCCCTCGGTATTTTTCATAAACTGTCCCTATGTATACTGTCAAAAGCCTTTTCAAAATCAATGAAATTAATGTACAGCTGTCTTTCCCATTCTGAGCCCTGCTCGATAATGTTCCTGAGGGTAAATATATGATCTACACATCTTCTGTTCTTTCTAAATCCTGCTTGTTCTTTCCTCAGTTTGTGGTCTACTGCGTTTGAAATTCTAAGTATAATTATGCTGTCTAGTATTTTGGTGGGAACTGAGAGAAGAGTGATTCCTCTCCAATTATTGCAGTCTGCAAGATCTCCCTTCTTAGGCAATTTCACAATTATTCCTTTGTTCCAGTCTGTTGGTGTTGTCCCTGTTTTCCAGACTTGTGCAAATAGTGGTTCTAATAGTTCTGCTGCTAGCTCAGGGTCTGTCTTAAATAGCTCTACATTTAAGTTATCATAGCCAGGAGCTTTTCCATTCTTTAACCCTTTGATTGCTGTGATGATTTCTTCTTTTCGTGGAATGTCTGTATTAAGAGCTAGATCATTTTCAGCCTCAGGAACATTCAATTGTGTCTCTGGTGGTTCCTTGTTCAGAGTTTCTCTGAAATGCTCTGCCCATCTTGTTTCCTTTCCCTCTGCTGTCGTGATGAGATTTCCTTGCTTATCTCTTACTAATGTAATATTGTTTGCACCTCGTTTTCCGCGGATGAAATTACGAGTTGTTATTTGTATACTGTGCTTTGTTCATTTCTCAGTGCTGCCTCTTCTGCCTGTCTTGCAAAATCGTCTAGGAAATTCCTTTTGTTGGCTCGGGTTTGGCGTTTAACTTCTTTGTCCAGCTGACTGTACTGTTCGCTATATAGTTGCTTTAACCTGGGGGACTTCGCTTCTGTTTTCTTTCTTTTCATTTCCTTTCTCATCTTTATGGTGTTTAATGTTTCTGGTGTTATCCAGTCTTGATTCTTCCTTTCCTGGAATCCCAAGCATGATTTGCTGCTTTCCTTATATATTGTTGAAATGGTGTTGAATTTCTGGTCTATATCATCAGTCAATGTCTTTTCCTGATTTTTGGCAAATTTATATCGCTTCTTTATATCAGCCGTAAAAGCTTTTCTGGTAAAGGCGTCGTTCAATTTGCTGATGTCAAACCTTTTCTGTGTAGTTACAGTTGGTCCAGCCGTTCTTAGTTTCACTTTCAGTTTTGCTACTACTAAATGGTGATCACTTCCCACATCTGCACCTCTTCTTACCCTCACATCTTGCAATGCAGGTCTCCATCTACGATTAATCATGATGTGGTCTATCTGGTTTCTGTCCCGACCATTTGGTGATTCCCATGTTAACTTGTGAATTTCCCTGTGTGGGAAAAGTGTTCCTCCAATGACCAGGTTGTTAGTGCTAAAGAAACTTATTAATTTATCCCCATTTTCGTTTGCTGTTGCGCTGCCGCATTTCCCCATTACTCTTTCATTATATGTATTGTGTGTTCCAACTTTCGCATTGAGGTCTCCCATTACTATGATAAGATCATATCTAGGTGTGTCTTCCATTTCTTTCTGCAGTTGTTGATAGAATTCATCCTTGACCTCTTCATCACTGTCGTTCGTTGGTGCGTAGCATTGTATTATTGTAGTGCTGGTGAATCTCCCTCTCAATCGTATTCTTATTAGTCTGTTGTTGATGGGTTTCCATTCCAGTAATGTCCTTTCTATTCCTTTCTGTAGAATAATGGCTACACTTTCATTGTGCTGTCCATCCTCTCTTCCAGAGTAAAGTACTGTTTCTCCTGTTGCTGTTTTTACTTTTCCTGCCCCTGTCCATCTGCTCTCGCTTATCTCTAGAATGTATAATCTATAGTTCCTCAATTCTGCTGTGACCTGTTTTAGTTTACCTGTCTCGTTCATTGTCCTGACATTCCAAAATCCTATTTTTGTTACACGTTTTGCGATCAGGACGTCCGTTTTCGTGTCAGTGGCTTCCTTTCGGCTTTCACCACTGGCAGTCATACGAGCCTCAGACTCCGGATGTCCATCCCGCAGCAATGTTTGTTCATTTGTTGTCGTTTCCGTAACTTCATTTCTTTTTACATAGACAGGGGTGTCAGCCCTATGCTAAAACCCCCAACCTGGAGGACCAGGGTGTCTGCTTTAGTCTGACCCCTGCCCGCGCAAACTTGTCCAGCTTGGTAGAACCTTCCAGAAGTAAAACTCCCGCTGGCATAGCTCTGGGGGTAATCAGGGTACACAAGCCGCCATACCTCGGACAAGGTATTGACACCGGTGATGGCAGGTTTTAAATATACGAGTAGCTATATTATCATAATCTAATTTATTATCATATTTTGTATTATATTTGCTTGTTACACCTGATTCTCAATCTGATTCATACTGATTTTAGAATCGAAAATCCAAATCCGAAAGAACAGGATTTTTCTTGGCAACGATCAGGGGCGGATCTACTATGAAGCTAATGAAGCTTGAGCATCAGGGTCCCCAACTCCAAGTTTCCAGTTTTCTCTACAATATGTGTCTTCCCCGTGTCCCAAACAACTTTTTTTGGTAATTTAAAAAAAAAAATAAATAAAAGATGTCGCTCAAAGAGTTTAAGCTTCAGGGCCCCCAAAAGGTAAATCCACATCTGGCGACGATACATCCATTTATAATGGAGGTCATGTGCTAAAAGCCCTGTGTAGCTATCGGGGATCTCTGATGAGACAAAGAAAGAATAAGCCTACATCTCCTTCAGGCATGTCGTACAAGGCAACTAATATGAGATTGCGCATGAGGCTGGAAACCGCATCGTGTAAAACAAATTGCTACAGAATGTGACAGAATGGGGCAACCCCTTTTGATCTTTGTTTCACTCCGGTAGTAACCGGTGCTTGTGTGGTACTGATTTTATTGCGTGATTTCAATTGTCGCACTTTCTTTCTTTCTATACTATGTAGCAGATAGTTTATATTTTCAAGTATTCTTTCACTACTTTCAGTGTAATGTGTCTTGTCTGTTATCTGACACTCCTTGTGGATGATAAACACCTCACCTTTGCAAGGAGAGGTAGAGATAATATTACGAGAGGCAGGTTGGTAAAATTCTCTTGTACCAAGCTTGGCCGCTACGGATTAACACATACATCGCCCAGCGCTATCTGCCTGTCGTAAATTTATTTTGAGAGAAAAGAGTCGTAGAAATAGTGGTCCGGTTTAGAGTGGAAAATGATGATGGAAAGCTCAGTGATAGAATATGTAGATATTAAATAGTTGCTTCACAGCGTGCTGGAGGAGAGTAAAGACAGACTTATTTACGACAAATCGCTTCTCTCAATCTTCTCTTCCGCTCTCCTGGTCAAACAATTATTTGCCAGTTTTCCAGACTCGCATCTGCGCGCACACCGATTTGTTGTTTTTCACACACACAGACGATGTAGATACAAACTATATTAAACGAATAGGGGAAATGTTGGGCTGTGGGTATGTCCAACACCGTACTAAATGAGTTTATGTGATTTTATTCACTTTAAACATCAATCACTAACAAATATCAGGTATTACATAAATTATCATAAGTACACAAATGCAAATAACAAATTTGGGAGGGGTGAAGAAGATTGGTATCGACTAAGCCCTTCCCGCTTATTAGACAAAGATAAACCCAGTCCAGAGATAGATAATATCAGGAACATAGGTACGTTAACCTAACAGTGAAGTTAATTACTCTGAAAAGAGGTGTTACAACGTTATGTATAGGTGATAGAAAAAAACTGTTCTTCCCAGCTGTTCTTCCCTTTACTAAGCAAATGGACAGGAGGGGGTTTTTAAACAGAGTTAACCAATTAGCAACTCCCCCTTAAAGGAACAATGCAGGGAATACAGAAAAATTATATTACTAGGCAAGAAAGTTAACAACAGGTTTACAAAAAGAAAACGATTAAATTTCCTGTCATTCATGCACACGCGTGAGGATCCACACTCATATACTCACACACTTACCGAATGCAGCCTCAGACGATCCATAAAAGTATATAAAAACAGCAAGTAATCTTTTGACATATGAACTGTCTAGTCCTTCGATGTCCCGCCCCAGATGTTTGCGAGGGTTTGTTGGTAACAAATATTCTCACTTATCGCAAGACTTGAAGACTAAGAGTTCTCGTGTTTTTATTATATATATAAAAGGAGTCTATGGGATGGCACTAACACAGTTCGGCACAGGGGTGAAAATGAAGTGGTCTCTTTTAATCCTCCGCTATGGTAAAATTCCTTCAATGCGTGATGGTAGTTTTATTAAATCCAATTGAGGAAAAAAACTAGGCTCAGTCACAGTCAGGAAAATATGTACTCTCTCACAGTAAACAGTAAATATGATATCGCTACTGGCGATGATTACCTTCCAGTTTATCTTACAGGTTTGTAAGGGTAATTTGATGATTATTCTTTAAAATGTTCTTGGGTGGGCTTTATTTCATTTAATTCTGACAGCTAGGTCGCAAAAAGACCGCCACAAGATTATATTTTAAAAGAAATGTTTCTTCAATATGACTGGAAGTTTATAGAATGATTTCTTTATTTCTTTCTTTATTTAGCTGGGACCGCAGGTTACGATCACTCGCTTTGCACAGAATAGAAATCACTGCAAATATATATATATATATAAAATCCAGGGGAAAATCTATAACAAGATTTCAATAAAGCTAGTGCTTCTGTAAAGGTCTGGCCAGCGAGTGATAACGTGTCTAGTCTTCATGGTCTATTTAGCTAAAATGGAATGTAAGTTGAGTGGGACATGATAAACTTGACAGCTTATTTGATCTCACGAACTTTTGGGGATCTGACCGCCAAATCAAGGGAAGAAGCCGCCCCCTGGTCTTCGTATCCGCTCGCTGCTGCCCGTTTCGGCTTTCCCGTTCGCTCGGTTCTGCGACTGACACCGAGACGCGAAAATAGCGGCAAGCAACTGCGTCTCGTAGCAGGGACCACTACTGTCTTTGATAACGCCGATAGTCTCCCCTGAAATCCCTCAGTCTGTCTCTTTGATCTCGTGCCACATACTAAATGAGTCTCGGTGGAATGAGTTCTGGCAAACGAAAAGTTACAACAAATGTTCAGGGGTTCTAATGTTATAAAAAGCTAAAGGTCCCTTTAAATCATCCATCATATCAGGGAAAATTCACTTGTCAAACTAGACGTACGTCACAAACGTCCCCACTTTTAGACATGAAACTATTTTTCATGTTTCATTTTTTGACAATGGAGGTGACCTGATTGGTGATTTTAGGATGAGTGGTATCTTCAGTTTGCTCTTCTTCCTCTGTAGACCAGTTTCTACTCAGGAAATCAGCCCCGACATTCTGTCTTCCCGGAATATATTCCACTTTGAAAGAATAAACGCTTAAAAGAAGCGCCCAACGCATGATCCTTGCGTTAAATTCTTTATTGGCACCAAGAAATGCTAACGGAGCGCGGTCTGTTTGCACCGTGAAAGATGTACCATAAAGAAACTCATGATGGCGTCTGATACCGTCAATCAGAGCAAGACATTCCCTTTCAACTACGCTGTAGTTCCGTTCCGCTTTATTAATTTCCGACTGCCATAGGCAACTGGAAATAGCATGTTCAGGTCACTGTCATCGGCTTGAAGCAGTGTTGACCCGATGCCCTGACCTGACGCGTCGACTCTCAGTACAAAAGGTTTCTTGAGGTCAGGCAACCTCAAAATGGGGTATGCAGACAACTGTCCTTTCAAAGTGCTATACGCGTGTTCGCACTTTTGATCCCATATGACCTTATCAGGACAACCTTTCTTTGTGAGGTCAGTCAGAGGTGCCGTCAGTCCGTTGAAGTTCTGGATGTACTTCTGATAGTATGCACATAGCGATATGAAGGAACGTACGTCTTTCTTCGTTCGGGGTCTTTTTGCTGCCATTATTTTCTCCACGTTCTTCTTGATAGGCCAACTGCATCCGTGAGAAATAATGTGCCCCAGGAAGTCTAACTGTTCAAACCCGATGAGACATTTGCTAGGTCTGGCTGTGAGACCCGTTTCCTGTAGTCTCCTGAGGAGCATAGCAACCGTAGCAATATGTTCTTCATAGGTTTCCGATGCAATTAAGATGTCATCCATGAAATTATGGATATGGGGACTTTGCAAGGGTTGTAGAAGCTTCCTCATCATCCTGGTGAACACTCCTGGTGCGTTATGCAAACCGAACGGCATCACGTTAAATGTGTAATGTCCTTCACTAGTGCTGAAAGCTAACAAAGGTTTAATTTCCTCCTTGACTGGTATTTGATAATAACCTTTGCTGAGGTCAATCTTGGAGAAGATCTTTGCTTTGCTGAGCTTGGTGGACAACTCAGAAACAGTTTGGAGAGGTTCGGGCTGGAATTCCGTTACCGCGTTTAGCAACCTGTAATCAATGCACAGCCGAACTTCCTTATTGGGCTCCTGCAAGAGCACTACACTCGAGCTGTAAGGAGATGTAGACTCACTGATGATTCCTGCCTGACGCATCTTGTCTTTTTCTCCGCGAAGTGCATCAGCTTTAGCGTACGGGATGGGGTAAACTCTGGTTTGAACAGGGGTCTCGTTTGTTAATTTCATATCAAATTCAATGAGATTTGTTTTACCAGGTACATCCGTTAAGACTGCACTGTACTGTTTTAGTAGAGCCCTGGTTTCTGTTTGTTGTTCTGGTGAGAGATTGTCGCCGAACTTGACATCTTTAAAGGATTCTGTGGGTTGCAATGGATACTCCATGCAACCATCATCATCTTCCTCGTCTTCCGTTGCTATGGCGACAGCCAGGAGATGCTCGGAGGATGGCACCGGTCTTTCCAAATATTTCTTTAGCAGATTTATGTGGAAGACCTTCTCCTTTCCTTTGATGGAGATCTTGTAGTTGGTACGTGAGATCTTTTTAAGGACGGTAAACGGTCCTTGCCATCCGAAGCGAAGTTTATTGCTTCCGGTTGGAAGTAGCAATAGGACTTTCTCCCCTGGTTGTAGTTCTCTCTCTTTTGCAGCTTTGTTGTATCTTTTAGTAATTTTAGCGCGGGCTTTCTTAAGGTTGGTAGTAGCTAGATCCCATCCTAGCTTTAGCCTTTCCTTAAGCTCAGATACATACTTGCTTGCAGAGACGACTGTCTCGTCAGCCTTCTGGTCTGTCAGGGACCGAAGTAAGGCTTCTAGTGGCCCCTTTATAGGTCTGCCAAATAAAAGTGTAGCTGGCGCAAAACCCGTAGACGCTTGGGGTACCTCTCGGTAGGCGAATAAGGCAGCCGATATATATTGGTCCCAGTCTTCCGGTTTCTCCTGACCCAGCTTACGTAACATCATGGTGAGGGTACCGTTAAAACGTTCCACGAGCCCATTTCCGGCCGGATGGTAGAGACTTGTGTGGATATGTTTGGCCCTCAAGATCTTAAAGATCTCCTCCATTAACAGGCTACGGAATTGGGATCCATTGTCCGTCAAAACTTGTTGAGGGAATCCCAACCGTGTAAAAATTTGCACAAGGGCTTCTGCGACATGCTTGGAATTAGTGCATGGTAGCGCTACGGCTTCGGCCCACATAGTGCAAGTGTCAACTAAGGTCAGGATGAACCTGTTCCTTCTTTTGGTCTTTTCCAGAGGACCAATAATATCGACAGCAACCCGTTCAAATGGAGTCCCTACTATTGGCATTTGCCCCATAGGTACTGGGGGTGTCAAGTGCTTGGGTGCTACCCGTTGGCACTGGGCGCAGGATTTCACATACCTGACAATGTCAGAGTTCATTCCTGGCCACCAATAGTGATTTTTATTCGCTGAATAGTGGCGTTTTGTCCCATATGTCCGCTAAAGGGAAGAGAGTGCCCCATTTCTAAGATCTGGTTTCTGTACTGCGTCGGTACTAGGAGCTGGTTATTCCCCGTGTCCGGGTTACCCGTTCTACGATACAATACACCATCCTTAGAAAAGATGTCTCCGTTGTGTCTGGGGTCTTTAGCCATGGGAAGTTTTTTAAAGCAGGGCGCCAGAGTAGGGTCCTTTTGTTGCGCCTCCTTCAGTTCATTTGGCAACAAGTTTGGCGCAGGCTCCCTCTCCTTCTTGGCTTGCCCTCTTGTGGTTACCGCTGCCACAATCGGCTCCTTAGGTCTCCCAATGAACACATATCTACATCCCAGGATAACTGGGTAGATCGGATCATCCATTATGGCCGCTTTAATAACTCCTCTGACAAAGTCAGAGTGTATTTCTACCAGTGCGATAGGAAGCGTCCTGGGTGCGTCACTCCTGAAAACTCCACTAAGTTTGACGGTTTCCTCTGTCTCCTGACCGGGTTTGACTAGGTGTCTAGCAACAATACAACTAAAACTTAATCCAGTGTCAAAGAGACAAGTAGTTGAGGTACCATTCAAAATTACGGTTCCTCGAGTTGAGGGTCGGTCCCCCTCAGGTTGAGAATCACTGACGTTGACTCTACCTTTCGAGGCTGTATGCAAACATCCAATGCGGTTTGCACCGGTTTGTTTGCCCTGATCAGACGTTCCTGGTGTAGGGGTCTTCCCTTTTCCTTGACCTTGGTGGCCGCGCTGCCACGTAGGCTTGTTGGGTTGATCAGAATTGTTGTTGGGGGGTATCGGGTTTTGTAGAATTTCGATTTTTCCTGGGGAGGTTTCTGGGTATTGTTATCTCGTTGGTTATAATGTTGAGAGGAAGTGGAAGAATAGGATGCCTGCTCTAGATTCTGTTTTCGAGATGGCTCATCGGTGGGTTTACGTTTAGTGCTGGGAAGTTCGGCCATTGCATTGCTATAGCGTTCGGCTTTATTGAGTATGTCTTCGAGCCTGACTGCCCCCTGTTCAGCCAAAAATCTACGAGTTTCATTCGACAAAGTGGATTTTATCTGCTCCACAAGAACAAGTTCGAGGAGTCCCTCATATGAAAGAGGTAGGTCAGATAATTCAATGCACTTTGTCAGATAACCCGTGAGACGTGAAGAGAACTGGGGAAATGTTTCCGTGCTCTCTTTTCGGCTGTTTCTGAACAACTGCAGAAACTTTCGGGCAGTCATCTCAAACTGCTGTAGTAAGGCCTTCTTCACAGGTCATAATCATGTTGATTCGGTCCCAGCTTTGTGTACACGTCATAAGCATTGCCTTTCAGTGACGTTGAAAGTTTGAGCGCCCAGCGGGTACTCTCTAACCCATAAAGATTCGCGAGTCTCTCGAATTTTTCTAGGTAGCTGTCAATTTTTTCGTTAGGGCTAGGAAAAGATTCTAAAGAAAACGACATAGCAGTTAATTGGGCAGACTGAGTGCTGGAGAGATCCATTGTTTGAGACTGGGGCGAAGACGGCTCTCCATTATTTGAAGTAGAGGCACTCCGACTCTCTAAAGCCTTGAGCGCTAATTCATGCTGTCTTTCCTTGTCTCTCTCTTCGCGTTGTCTCTCCTTCTCTCTTTCCCTGCGGGCGTCCATCTCTGCCTCAATTTTCTTCTGCTCCAATTGACGATCGTCCGCTTCTTTCTTCCTAGCTTCTGCCCTCTCTTCCTCCGCGTCATACCTTTGAAGTTCCTGGTTGATAAACAGATTCGCAGCTTCTGTGTCTAGTCCTGAGTCCTTGGCCTCTTGCCTCAAAAGGGATCTTATCCTAATTCTCTCTGCCATTGTCAAAGAACTGGATGCTTCTAAGACTAGAGAATAGTAAGATGGAACAAGAAGGGGAAACTCAAAGCCGCTACGAAAAAAAACCAAAGTAAAAAAAATTTACTAGAGTTACCTCCTACCTGTACTGTGCAAACTTATCGCTGCTATTATCTGGCAATTAAGGCTCTAAACGCAAGCGACTATGCCACTAAATGGTAAGTTACACTGGGAAAAAATCTACTTTTACTAACAGTAGAGAAAAATTTAAATTAAAACAATTTAAAAGGAAAGAAAAAAAAAATTTTTTTTTTCCCCCTAAATTTTAAATCTCTGACAACAAACTCCGTCCCTAAAGTCAATTATTGAGATGAGACGTTGTTAACTTAATTTTTAAAAATCAGAACAATCCGTCTTTAGCTAAGCTCAACTCTTTTTAACTTCAAAAACCTTAGTGACTGTAAAACAATCACGCAATCCCAGCAACTCTTATAAAGAAAGAAATTGAATTATCTCCGCCAGAGGATAATTAAAATAGCAAATATTTTTGTTTATCTGTACTTTCTACTGCTGTGGAGAGAAAACAACCTGTAAATATGCTGTGTGGACAACCCAAATACTTAAAGAACGTTTGTCTAGGGGTGTAATTATTTATTTATTTCCCTAATTCACAAGACAAATCATTCACACCCTACCTAGTTAGACCCAGACTAAATCAGACTCAAAATATCTTTAACCCGGCTATACGATTGCCTCAAATGTAGCTCAAGATCCCAGAACCAGCCCACAAATATGTGTGCATCAAATGTATCTCAAAATAATCCCGGCGAGCCAGCCAAATATTGTCGTAAATTTATTTTGAGAGAAAAGAGTCGTAGAAATAGTGGTCCGGTTTAGAGTGGAAAATGATGATGGAAAGCTCAGTGATAGAATATGTAGATATTAAATAGTTGCTTCACAGCGTGCTGGAGGAGAGTAAAGACAGACTTATTTACGACAAATCGCTTCTCTCAATCTTCTCTTCCGCTCTCCTGGTCAAACAATTATTTGCCAGTTTTCCAGACTCGCATCTGCGCGCACACCGATTTGTTGTTTTTCACACACACAGACGATGTAGATACAAACTATATTAAACGAATAGGGGAAATGTTGGGCTGTGGGTATGTCCAACACCGTACTAAATGAGTTTATGTGATTTTATTCACTTTAAACATCAATCACTAACAAATATCAGGTATTACATAAATTATCATAAGTACACAAATGCAAATAACAAATTTGGGAGGGGTGAAGAAGATTGGTATCGACTAAGCCCTTCCCGCTTATTAGACAAAGATAAACCCAGTCCAGAGATAGATAATATCAGGAACATAGGTACGTTAACCTAACAGTGAAGTTAATTACTCTGAAAGAGGGGTTACAACGTTAGGTATAGGTGATAGAAAAAAACATGTTCTTCCCAGCTGTTCTTCCCTTTACTAAGCAAATGGACAGGAGGGGGTTTTTAAACAGAGTTAACCAATTAGCAACTCCCCCTTAAAGGAACAATGCAGGGAATACAGAAAAATTATATTACTAGGCAAGAAAGTTAACAACAGGTTTACAAAAGAAAACGATTAAATTTCCTGTCATTCATGCACACGCGTGAGGATCCACACTCATATACTCACACACTTACCGAATGCAGCCTCAGACGATCCATAAAAGTATATAAAAACAGCAAGTAATCTTTTGACATATGAACTGTCTAGTCCTTCGATGTCCCGCCCCAGATGTTTGCGAGGGTTTGTTGGTAACAAATATTCTCACTTATCGCAAGACTTGAAGACTAAGAGTTCTCGTGTGTTTTTTATTATATATATAAAAGGAGTCTATGGGATGGCACTAACACAGTTCGGCACAGGGGTGAAAATGAAGTGGTCTCTTTTAATCCTCCGCTATGGTAAAATTCCTTCAATGCGTGATGGTAGTTTTATTAAATCCAATTGAGGAAAAAACTAGGCTCAGTCACAGTCAGGAAAATATGTACTCTCTCACAGTAAACAGTAAATATGATATCGCTACTGGCGATGATTACCTTCCAGTTTATCTTACAGGTTTGTAAGGGTAATTTGATGATTATTCTTTAAAATGTTCTTGGGTGGGCTTTATTTCATTTAATTCTGACAGCTAGGTCGCAAAAAGACCGCCACAAGATTATATTTTAAAAGAAATGTTTCTTCAATATGACTGGAAGTTTATAGGATGATTTCTTTATTTCTTTCTTTATTTAGCTGGGACCGCAGGTTACGATCACTCGCTTTGCACAGAATAGAAATCACTGCAAATATATATATATATATATATATATATATATATATATATATATATATATATATATATATATATATATATATATATATATATAAAATCCAGGGGAAAATCTATAACAAGATTTCAATAAAGCTAGTGCTTCTGTAAAGGTCTGGCCAGCGAGTGATAACGTGTCTAGTCTTCATGGTCTATTTAGCTAAAATGGAATGTAAGTTGAGTGGGACATGATAAACTTGACAGCTTATTTGATCTCACGAACTTTTGGGTATCTGACCGCCAAATCAAGGGAAGAAGCCGCCCCCTGGTCTTCGTATCCGCTCGCTGCTGCCCGTTTCGGCTTTCCCCCGTTCGCTCGGTTCTGCGATTGACACCGAGACGCGAAAATAGCGGCAAGCAACTGCGTCTCGTAGCAGGGACCACTACTGTCTTTGATAACGCCGATAGTCTCCCCTGAAATCCCTCAGTCTGTCTCTTTGATCTCGTGCCACATACTAAATGAGTCTCGGTGGAATGAGTTCTGGCAAACGAAAAGTTACAACAAATGTTCAGGGGTTCTAATGTTATGAAAAGCTAAAGGTCCCTTTAAATCATCCATCATATCAGGGAAAATTCACTTGTCAAACTAGACGTACGTCACACTGCCTAATCACAGATAAGACGTGTGCGCGCATCACCAAAGCTTGGAATACGGGGAGACAATTTATGGACAGACACCGATAAGAGATTACTTTCTGATAAAGTATTGAATTGTTACTTTTGGAACACGTTGTCATATGAGGTTAACGACATGTTCGCGAGTCTGTTCGCAAGGCATCGTATATCTTATTGCCATATTTGGTAATATGTGACCTTTTGCTGTACGCACCTTATCTCACGTGGAATATGTTGAAAGTACCACACCCTCACCCGCCTGTTTGAAAATGATTGGAGCGTTTATTTTAACTAAAAAATAAAAACAGATGCGTGGGAGGTCGAGAATATAACCGGACACGTTTCAATGTTATCTCACTGTGAAAATCGTTTGCCAAGATACCAGACCTTGCTATAGTGAAGCCTATAATCCAGAATCCCTTCTTAACATACCGGACACTTTTTACTGGAGAATTTTGGACGGACTTTCATGGCCCAGGAAATCTCTTTCATTTTAAATAAGGAAACCGGGACTGAGGAAACTGAAGGACCATACACAAAGTCAGAGAGGGAACATATTAAATTAACGACACCCCAGACGCGTGTAAGAGGCCGATTCAAGTCTCTTTTATTCATCTGAGCAAAACGTCTGTGAGCCAGGATTGGCGTAAGTTGTGATTTTACATTCTATATTTTATTACTAACATGTGAACTAACATATATATGTATATTACCACGTGAAGTTTAATGTGTGAAAAATGCTAGTGAATATTCAAGTCATTTGAGGCTGGCAATCTCAGCGTATAGAATGTTGATTCATGAATCACCCCTGCACGGGCTGGTGATTGCTTTATTGCTAGTTTCGTAATTAGAACTAACAGCAGAAATTAGTCCCAAGTTCCTATGGAGCAGGGAGGAGAAGATGAAAGATATGATGTACATTCTAAGTATAGATACTTACAGTTTCAAAGCAGTGTAACTGTCCATAAAAACATATTTACTTTAAAATTAATGTAAGTTTCAAGCTTTAACCCAGTATAAATGTCTATGTGAAAATATTCATTTTAAAATTAATGAAAGTTTCAAACTTTTCAATCAGTGTAAACATAAATGAAAACATATTCAATTTATATTGTGAACACTTTTCAATCAGTATAAATGTGAATGTAAATAGACTCTATCTTTATTATTAACCTTTCCATTTAAATGTAATGTAAAGCTAAAGCTATTCTATTTAAATGTAAAGAAAGTTTTATCCCGAGGGATTAAATTTAATTCACATCGAGGGTAAATTCTGAGATACATGGGATGGTAGAATAGAAGAAGGGGGGCACATAAGTATGTGTCGGAAAACGCCATACTGAGGAGAGCGTTTCGTTTCTATTATTTACCATAGTTATTGGTGGTACCGGTAGAAAATACTATGTCTGGAACCAAGTGAAGGTAGAAGTGGACTGACGTTGTGCGAGACACCATCATAAGAGGGTCTTATAGACAGATGCAGGACCAGCTTGGCCGTTACTCCTGGACGTTCTAGGAACGTCCGGCGCCTTTAACATTGACCAGCGACGAGCGAGAGCAGTGTAAACAGAACCCATCAGCGGAAGCAGAAACTACTATTGGCAGCTAAGTAAAAAATATACGCTGCTAAAGTGAACTCTTCCCCATCATCTATAGTATAAATCAATGAGGAAACTTTTCTTTTAAACTATTCAAATTATTTTCAAACTGTTAAAACCTAAAGTGATTATTACATTTTGTTATTTGTAATGTTACAAATTTAACTTCGACTTAATCATTTTAAAGTTACTGCATGTTTGTCTCAGTAAATTTACTACACACACTCTAAACAGAGCTATACCAGAATAATAAGAATTCCTCTGAGTAATTCAGGGGTGGGGGCTTGAACGAGCTGAAATAAATAAGTGCTTAATTCCTTCACAAAAGTTGTCCGCAGATTCTATAATTAACGTGCTCAGCCAAAGCAGCATTGTTTTCGCTTATCTGAATATCTTGTGAAGACTCCCTTTGTAATAGAAGTGTCATTACCCTTCTATCTGCATCTCTGCCAAGAGTAATCTAGTGCGAAGGTAGACACCTTTGAAGCCCATATTAGATACTCTTGAGCTTCGGCCACTGTTTGACCACTACTGCAAAGCAGGGGAGGCAATACCGTCACATTGAACACCACCCAAGGAAACTATACACATGGAAAAGCCCAGGCGATGTAACAAGAAATCAAATTGACTTTATCATGAACCCCACTACTGTCTCCTTTAGGATCTCACTAGCTAGTTATTTCAACAACATTTAATCCTAATTTACTTTCCATTCCAAGTTGGAAACAATGATTTATAGCAAAAAATTGCATCAAAATTCATTTTAATTTTAAGGGCTAGTAGGGCCCCAGTGCACTACTTTGCCCAGGGCCTACAATGCTGTTAGGACGGTCCTGCTACTACTCTTCTCTTTTCACCTTTAAATTCCCAAAGGAGCACAGGTCTTCAACACACGCATGCCAAGTCTTTCTGTCTCGTGCCATTAGCCCAAGGTCTTTCTGTCTCGTGCCATTAGCCCAAGGTCTTTCTGTCTCGTGCCATTAGCCCAAGGTCTTTCTGTCTCGTGCCATTAGCCCAAGGTCTTTCTGTCTCGTGCTAATTGTGAAATAAGTCTTTCCGTTCGTGCCATTAGCCCTCTTTCTGACATCCTCATTACTCTTTTTGGCTGTGCCATAACCCAAGGTATTTTCTGTCTCGTGTCATTAGCCCAAGGTCTTTTTGCCTCGTGCCATAGCCCAAGGTCTTTCTGTTTAGTGCCATTAGCCCAAGGTCTTTCCGTCTCGTGCCATTAGCCCAAGGTCTTTCCGTCTCGTGCCATTAGCCCAAGGTCTTTCTGTCTCGTGCCATTAGCCCAAGGTCTTTCTGTATCGTGCCATTAGCCCAAGGTTTTTCTGTCTCGTGCGATTAGCCCAAGGTCTTTCTGTATCGTGCCATTAGCCCAAGGTCTTTTTGCCTCGTGCCATTAGCCCAAGGTCTTTCCGTCTCGTGCCATTAGCCCAAGGTCTTTCTGTATCGTGCCATTAGCCCAAGGTCTTTCTGTCTCGTGCCATTAGCCCAAGGTCTTTCTGTCTCGTGCCATTAGCCCAAGGTCTTTCTGTCTCGTGCCATTAGCCCAAGGTCTTTCTGTCTCGTGCCATTAGCCCAAGGTCTTTCTGTCTCGTGCTATTAGCCCAAGGTCTTTCCATGCCATCTTATTCCTCTTCACGTCTGTCTCCAGCCTTCTTCTCCGTGTGTTCTTTGGTCTTTCTGTACCTCTCTTACGCTGGAGATTCTGGAACAGGGATTTTCTGGTAATGCTATTAACACAGCTTTCCTCCATGTGTGTCCTTTCCACCTCCAGTGTCTTATTCTCATTTCGTGTTCTACTGGTACTTGTCTGGTTCTTGATGACTACTACTTTAGATGTTCTACTGGTACTTGTCTGGTTCTTGATGGCTACTACTTTAGATATTCTACTGGCACTTGTCTGGTTCTTGATGGTTACTACTTTAGATGTTCTACTGGTACTTGTCTGGTTCTTGATGGTTACTACTTTAGATGTTCTACTGGTACTTGTCTGGTTCTTGATGGCTACTACTTTAGATGTTCTACTGGTACTTGTCTGGTTCTTGATGGTTACTACTTTAGATGTTCTACTGGTACTTGTCTGGTTCTTGATGGCTACTACTTTAGATGTTCTACCCTAGGGTTCTGACTGGGGCTGAAAAAAATTTCCTGTGTAGGTGCGCTGTCTTGAACCGCTGCTGCATACGGTTCACTGCGTAATTCCAATACTGCCTTAGGGCCAGTTCCGCCTTAGGATCATCAACGAACCCCACTAATGTCTCCTTCAGGATCTCACTAGGTAGTTATTTCAACAACATTTAATCCTAATTTACTTTCCATTCCAAGTTGGAAACAATAAATGTTACTCCGGGCACTATTTAGCATTGAGTGATGGAACACCTTTCTTTCTTAATTTATATTAGACCGTTTATACACTTTTAAAATTTTATCGTCTCTGCACTTCTGGTTTATGCCATGCTTCCTTTTGCTGTTTGAACATATTGGATAAGACAGATTTCCAAGTAGGCTGTCTTTTAGCACAGTCATGGGTGTGGGCAAATCGTTCTTTAATTGTGCCATAACTTTATATGACCTTTCTGTTTTGCTGAGGGAAATTTTTAAATTATCTGGTCAAGGAAATATTTTCATTCAAAGGTGCACTCTTAGGAATTTGCCACTGCTCGTTCCTCGATGCACTGGCACCGGATTTTGTTCTAGTTCACGAGCCTTGTCGCAGAAATGATGCCGTTATGCTTGGCTGTCACAGAACGTCTGGACATGCTCCTGTGTGTGATCTCTCACACCTTCAGCCCTACGGCAGTATCATTTCTTTTCTTCATTTTTCTCATCAATCGCTTTTATTTGGCAAGAAGTGCTTGTGCAAGTTTCCACGACTTTGTCAAAGTCGGGTCTGTGGTTAGCAATACATGCAAGTCACTTGTGTGAGGCAGACGATGCTTGACGAGATGGGCATCGAATATGTGATCAACGTTTGTAATCAGCATTCAAGACAGAACTCTGGTATATAGAGTGTGTTAGCAAAACGTGTAAACCTCCCTTAAGGTAGAAGTGTCATTAATCTTCTATCTACATCTCTGCCAAGAGTAATCTTGCGCGCAGGTAGATATCTTGGAAGCCAATATTAGATACTCTTGAGTTTTGGTCACTGTTGGACAACTACTGCAAAGCCGGAGAGGCAATCCGTGACACTGGCACTCTTTACTCTTTCCGACTTCGCTTACGTACCATTTCGTAATCAAGAGGGATCGACCACGGGCAGGTGTGTAAATAATTCTTATGACGTCAGAAGACAGAGGGAGGGTTGATCAAAATAGTTACTGCCCAGCAAATGCGTAGAAATACAAACACGTTGTTTTCTCTTTATGCGAGATGACAAAGTATAGGAGGATTGGTTTTGTTCTGTTTTAAGGACTATCTTCATTGCACACGGACTACTCCATCAGTGCTCCGATCTCATCCCTTAGATCACACAAGGAATATCTCAGCACAGTGCACGAACTCCGTAGCACCGACGAGAATCCCAATGTGTGTATATAGGAATCACATATTCTATAAATATTTTTTGTGGCGGGTAGGTTTCTATTCTTTTTAATTTTGCCAGAGCAGCGGCCTGATAGGCCTACTCTTTACGATTTCCAACTGCCGTGGGTTTTTTAACGTGCGCAACTTGCACACAGGACCTTCTTATTTTTCGCCCTTATCCGAGAAGGCTAGGCATCCGATCTTACTACCCAGGTGACCGGGATGGGGGGGGGGGGGGGGGAGGGGGGGGGAAATGACATCATTAGGACCACTGGTTCTGAAAAAAAATAATTTCATAAATTATTTTCCCTCAACTGGGAATCGAACCTGGCACCTCTAGAACTCGAGGCGAACGCCATACCTCTTAGCCATTCCGACCCCAATAAAGTTTGAGAACCACTACACGCCGTGGCGTCAGTCGTAGGGCTTGGCTGGCTCATTGGTGAATGTTTTCATGTGTATTCATCATCATCATCACCTCAAGGACAAGAGGCTATGCATTATCGATCACGTAAGCAAGTATGCTACGCGGTGGCCAACCTGCCACAACTACTGGATCCCACCCCGTCGCTGGCGTCCCAACAAGTGGTGCAACTATTTTTACATCTCTTTCACAGACAGGACGGCATTTATGGTAAGTACGTGTGTTACCGGGGCCCGAAATGGGATCAACGAATAGTAACACTGTACCCTACCATGCAATTCGTTAAAAGCGCCTAAGGAGGGTTGGGCATGATGCTGGTTACCCCATCCCGTAAAAAACTTTTTACCAAAAAACTTCAACAAACATGGACAAACTTCAACGGTAAAAATTATGGACTGTTATTTCATGTTAGTCGCTAAGTGAAATCGTGGCATTTGAACATCTAGCTAATGTTACTAAATGTGACACAATATGAATACGTTCAGCAACAATAATACAGTTGGGTCCCATATGGACAAAAACAAAATTTAGCGATGACGTACGCTGGAATATATAATGTCACGGAATACTTCAAAGTGTTTAAGTAACTGTTATTTCATAATATGGCTCAGTAAATTAAAGTGAACATGTGTCATCTTTAACACAGTTATTAAATTGGAAGAGCACTACTATCATTTATCTTCTGTTTATCTAAATTTGTTTACGCCATGATATTTTGACATATCGAAATTAACAAATTAAGCAGAACAATAAACACAACCAGTTTGTGTATTTTTGTTCTTACATAATGATGAAAAAAGTATCTCGTTCAATCTATGATGGGTTATAATTAGGATATATATTGTTTTCAATTCCAAATAATAAGAACAACTGCCGATATGGGAACGTGGCATCACACCTGTTAAATCATTGTAAATAGGAAACATCACAATTACCAATTATGCTTGTATGTTTAAAAAAAAACCCCAAACAAAAAACAAAAAACAGATAAAACCGAAAAAAAATCAAACAGAAACTTCACACAAGAATAATATTAAGGGGGGGGTGGGGGGGGGGGGTGGGGGGGGGGGGGGGGGGCGGGGGGTGGGGGGGGGCGTAAAGGCCGGTGGTTCCAATTATAGAACTGACTTTAACAGATATTTAATTGACTTTCACCTGTTAAAAGCCACATGTATTGTAAGAACAGCATCAGAACTTCACCTTCCCAATTCGTATATATTAATTTTTGTTCTTCATAAATACCGTTTGACCAAATTATGCAGTTCCATAGGTCTGTCTATTCTTAACACCTCTTCTATATTTATAGGTACATTTGATGCCTGCAAATAATCTAATATTGGTATTCTCATTTGTTCATACCTATTACATTTTAACAAGAAATGCTGTATATTGTTGTCATGAAGACATCCTGCACAGTAAGGTTCTTCTATTCTGAAATAGCCTTTTCCCAGTTGTAGTCTGGGAAGTTTCTTATTACTGGGAATTTTTTATTCCCTAGATATCTGACATTTTCTTGTTGGAGCCTTGAACTTCTTATATGCATGTCTTCCTTTCAGATTTTTATTACACTCTGCTTTCCATTCATCTGTTATTAAATCTGTGTAGAATTAATGCAAGAGCTAGAGAAAAGTTTCATACACCTGGTTCGGGGTATTCAGTAACTTATTACTAATCTCAATCTATATTCACCTCTAGTTCGAGATATTTCGTGACTCATTACCCAATTCAACATTTATTCACCCATAGTTCGAGGTATTCCAGAACGTATTACTTATTTCAACATATGTTCACCACTAGTTCCAGAAATTCCATAATTTATTACGTATCTCAACCTATGTTCACCCCTAGTTAGAGGTATTCCTTAACGTATAACGTATTTCAACGTATGTGCAGCCATAAGTCTAGGTATTTCGTAACTTATTAGTTATTTCAACCTATGTTCACCACTTGTTCAATGTATGCAAAGTAATAATTATTTAAACTTAATTTCACCTCTAATTCGAGGACAATACAGTACAAGTCAAAGAACTGACAAGCCAATGAACTGTTAGTCAAAACTAAAGTTTCAGCGGTGCTGCTTGGTTTCAAAACTATTGGCGGGACTGATCTGCAAGAATGCATGGTAGAATGCTGCTAATCAGAATCAACTCCTTATTCGCTTCATATGGAGCATGCAGGCACCACCTCAGATAGCGCCCTTGAGCAAGCATATGTCAAAGCATATGTTCTGACAGCCACCCGTGTGTTACCGGGGCCCGAGAGGGGAGCAAAGAATAGTAACACTGTTCCCTTCCATGCATGTCGTAGAAAGCGACTAAGGAGGGTTGGGCATGGGACTGGTTACCCCATCCTGTAAAAAATTTAAACCACAAAAAACTTCAACAAATATGGACAAGTCAAATAAGAAAAATAAAACACAGCCATCCAAGACAGGGGAAGGTCCTCTCGCAGGGAGGCGTATGATGCAACACAGAGAAAGCCGAAAGGAGTCTGTGTTGCTGACTAACCTTCTTTCTTCTAGGAGAACTTCCAGATTTGGCACCTGGAATTGTTCGGACATTAAACGAACAAGGGAAAGTGGCACAAGTAGCAGCAGAGATGAGGGAATATAAAATCGAGGTTCTGGGAATGTGTGAAACAAAGTGGAAGGGGGTAGACAAGAAGAAACTCATCACAGGTGAATTAGTGCTGTCCTCAGGACACGATGGCGATGGATAGGACACACACTGAGGAAACCTGTTGATAGCATTACAAGGCAGTCCTTGTTCTGGAACCCCCAGGGCAAGAGAGGCAGAGGTAGACCAAGAAGCACATGGAGAAGAGAGCTGGAAACAGAGGTGAAAATGATGAGGAGAACGTGGAAAGAACTTGAGATGATGGCACGTGACAGGAGGACTTGGCATGTGTTTGTTGAAGGCCTATGCTCCTTTGGGAGTGGAGGTTTATGATGATGATGTTCTGACAGCAGTGGTTTCTATAGCAGTATATTTTACATGATGAAGTTGCCAACTCCACGCACAACCTCTCATTAGTCGCCTCTTACGATTTGTGTGAAGAAGTATTAAACATGTTCTTTCTTTGTCTCTATGGGAGACCCAGGGAACGACAGGGGTCACTGAGAAAACTAGCAAAGTAAATGCCCTATACAAAACTTAGCAGATACATTTAAGAAACATGTAGGCGCGGGGAGAGAAAGAAGGTCTCTAAAAATGAGTGAATGAATTTAATGAAGAAATTGGCGCGGAATTACAACGTAGTCTTCTTCTTCTTATTAGCATGTCGTCCTCTTCTCCTCATCTATTTGGCTCCTAGAAGGTCAAGGATCCCATTACACGTCCATTGAGGCCTATTGGGAATATGGTGTTATGCCCATATTTTCTTGACCATCGGCACACTAGGGGTGATGTGGTCAGCTTCACGCCGGCCGCCTTAACCTTCCCAGAGTTGCTCTGGTACATAATTCATGAAGCTGGGTCGAACCCGGAGCCGTTTGCGGTCTAAAAAATCCCACCTCATCAGGGGATTGAACCATGGACCCTTTGGCTCCCAGTTAAGCACATATCTTCTCAACCAAATTCTTCATACCTGCAAGTCTTTCTTTGTCAATCCCTGATTTATAAAGTTATGTTTCCACAAAACGAGTTAAGTATTCTATGTGTATCTATTCTTTGTCGTCTTTCATAAATGCGTGGTAGGACGCAGGGATTTTGTTATTTGCCCCCTTATCTCGAAGACCCACAAATGAATGGACTATTAAACACAAATAATAAAAAGTCTTTTACATTTAGACATGCGCCCTTATAAAACTGATGGACTTCGTATCTAGTTCTGGAAACACGAGGCAGAATTCTTAACTTAAAACACGGACTATATGACCGTACAATATCATTTCAAAAACATACATGTATTTTTTTGTTGCAGAATGAACAGTGACCATTTCCTGTGGAAATTACAGTGTGACCCAGTTCAGTAGCAGGACATTGACTCTTATAAGAGTACATACCGTACCGTACGGTAAGGGCATCACCATAAGACCTCTCCCTACCTAGAATAACCCCTAGGGCTGGCTCTGCATATGCATTCCATATTTTCTCTTTGTTTAGAATGCTAATTCCTAATTATTCTTCTTCTTTGATCCTTAGCCGCCGACTGTCAAAGCAGTCAGTGGCCATCACGCCTGGTGGCGTCATGTAGGGCAGCAACAAACTGTTTCCACTTTTCTCGGTCAGCGGCCATCCTTCGTGCAGCTCCCAAGCTCTAGTTTGTTCTTTGCATCTCGGTCTCCACAGTTCTCCACTAATTTGTTTTTGGTCGGCTTCTTTTTCGCTTTCCGTCATCGTGCCATAGCTGTTTTTGTGATGGCATCGGAGTCTCTTCTGAGAACGCGGCCAACCCAACTCCAGCGTCTGGCAGCCATGATGGTGGTGCATGTCCTCTTGGTTGCACCGAGTAAGCAGATCTTGGTTAGTGATGGTATTCGGTCAAACGATTCGGAGAATTTTTCTTAGGCAGATTGTGTGGAAAGGGAACAATTTTGACATTTCCTTCTCTGTTACTCTCCAGCATTCCACACCATAGAGAAGTACAGAAAGTACACAGCTTTCATATAATCATAATTTGGTGTTTGTGCTGTACTAAGAGGACTTCCAGATGTTGTTTAGACCAGCAAAGGCTGTTCTCGCTTTATTCCTTCTGTTGTTGATGTCCTTGCTTGTTCCGCTTCCTGGTGTTACAATACATCCTAGGTATGTTGAGCCCATTTTGCATACTGAACATTTTTCTCTAAAGGTAATGTTTTCTTACATTCTGCATCTTGTACAGTATATTGCGCATTTTCAGGAATCGATGAACAAACAGAGGTGGTTTTCATTATATGTACTTTGCATAAAACAACTATAAAGCTTTATGACTTGACACCCCTCGAAACGCAGGCACCTTAATTTTACTCATCGTCACTGCCTTGCGGGTTAGACATTTTAGTCAACGTTCACTCACTCATCACGGTTCGGAATCTGGGTTTTGAACTCGCTATTGAAAATACATTGTAAACGTTGTCAAGACCAATGGTCAAAGTCTAATATTCATTCATGCATTTCCGCTCAGCTCCCTGCGTAGCACAGGTGTTCAACAAATCCACATCAACCCCTTCTTTTTTGTGAGTGCCATCAGTTCAAGATCGTTTCACATCATCTTATCCCGATCAGGCAGATAAAGCAGTCTCAAATTCCTTTCTCCACGTGAGAAGATAATTTCTATCATTCATAGTTTACCGTTTTTTTTTTTTTGCTCTCTATGTAGCACATCCGATTGATAGAGTGGTTAGAGCGCTAGTCTCTTGCGGCAAAGGTACTGGGTTCGATTTTCGGTATCGTCACGCTCCAGTCTACCCAGCTGTAAATGGGCACCTTATTCTTGAGTTAGGGAAGGAAAAAACAGTGAGGAAGTGAACTATTCACTCCACCTCTCGATGCTGGACCTAGTATAGTAAAGTTTCTAACACTTCCCTCCCTTATGGCAGTATCTGGTATGGGACCTTATGTAGCACATAAAGTCACAACGCACCCGTGTGTTACCGGGGCCCGAAAGGGGAGCAAAGAATAGTAACACTGTACCCTACCATGCATGTCGTAAAAAGCGACTAAGGAAGGTTGGGCATGGGGCTGGTTACCCCAAACCGTAAAAAAACATTTTACCAAAACAACTTCAACAAACATGGACAAGTCAAATAAAGAATATAAATCAACTCAGCCGCCCAAGACAGAAGAAGGTCCTCTGGAAAGCAAACTTGAGAAAGCCCGAAAGGAGTCTGGGTTGCCGACTAACCTTTTTTTGTCTAGGAAAATCTCCAGGATTGGCACTTGGAATGTTCGCACTCTGTGTGAACAAGGGAAAACTGCACAGGTGGCAGCAGAAATGCCAAATTACAGGATTGATATCCTGGGTCTCTGCGAGACACGGTGGAAAGGCATAGAGAAGAGGAGATTGATCATAGGAGAAATGGTTTTGTCCTCAGGACACGAGGAGGAAAGAGCCCACCATAGTGAAGGGGTGGCTCTAATGCTGTCTAGGGAAGCACAGAAGGCACTTATAGAATGGGAAGGAATAGGATCCCGAATTATAACAGTAAGGTTTAAATCAGCCAAAAGAAAGTAAATATAAACATCATCCAATGTTATGCACCAACAAACGATAAAGAATAATCTGTGAAAGAAGACTTTTACACCAGACTACAAAATGTCTTGGACAATAAGAAAAGAAAGGGCATCACAATTTTGCTGGGGGAACTAAATGCGAAAATAGGAACAGACAACACTGGCTTTGAAGAAATCATACGAAAACATGGATTAGATATGATGAACAAGAATGGGGAACTACTAGCTAATTTCTGTGCTTCAAATCAACTAGCTATAGGAGGAAGCATATTTCCACATAAAAGAATACATAAAGCAACATAGATATCACCAGACCACAGAACTGAGAATCATATTGATCACATATGCATAAGTGAGAAGTTTAGGTCATCATTGCATGATGTGAAAGTACGTAGAGGAGCAGATATTGTATCAGAACATCATCTTCTGTTGGCTAAAACAAAATTAAAACTCAAATTTACAACAGCCTATAGCTATAGACAACAGTATAATGTGGGATATCTAAGAAATCAGGAAATAAGAGAACTATTTTCAATCACAGTATCCAACAAATACCAAGTACTCTAACAGCTGGAAGATGAAACAGATACGGAAGACCACTGGCAACAAGTAAAAAATATATGGAACGAGACATGTGAAGAAGTACTGAGAAAAAGAGAACATCAGCACAAAGCATGGATAACAACAGAAACTACTAGTAAGATAGAAGACAGGAACAACAAGAAAGCAGATTTAAACAGAAGCAAAACCAAAAGCCCCAAAGCCAAGGCTCATGAAGTGTACATAGAAGCAAACACAGAAGTAAGAAGAAACATTAAAAGACAAGACGAAATATATTGATGATTTGGTAAGGGAAGCAGAGGAAGCTGCAGCTAAAGGAAATATGAGGGACTTGTACAACAACACAAAGACGCTAACAGGGAAATATAAGCAAGCAAATGGCCTCATAAAAGATAAGAATGGAAAATTGCTTAGTGATATACAAGAACAAATGAAAAGATGGACAGAACATTTTGAGGAACTTCTCAATAGATCAGCTCCAACTAATCCCCCAGACATCCAGACAGCAGAAGAGAAGCTACAAAACAGCTGTGAACGACCAAGTAGAGAAGAAATAAAGAAAGCCATAAAGCTTCTGAAAGATGGAAAAAGCAGCTGGTCCAGATTGCATTCCAGCAGAGGCCATCAAAACAGATATTGATACCTCTATAGAGATATTATACAAACTACTTGGCAAAGTCTGGGAGAGAGAGGAAATACCAGCAGAATGAAAGGAAGGTTATCTGGTCAAGTTGCCTAAGAAGCGAAATTTACAAGAGTGCCCAAATTATAGAGGAATAAAGTTACTATCAGTGCCAGGAAAAGTATTAAACAGAATCATCCTTGAGAGAGTAAAAGAGTCCATAGACAAGCAACTGAGAGATGAACAAACAGGTTTTCGACAAAACAGATCCAGTACAGACCAGATAGCCACATTGAGAATAATAGTTGAACAAAGTCTGGAATGGAATTCACCGCTATACATCGGATTCGTGGACTATGAAAAGGCATTTGATAATGTAGACAGAGAATCGCTTTGGAAATTGATGAGGCATTATGGAGTCCCCATGAAGATAATTCACTTAATAAAGAAGACCTATGAAGACATGACATGCAGAGTTCTTCATGAAGAAACAACTTACAGAACCGTTTAGGATTAGAACGGGAGTGAGACAGGGATGCCTCTTGTCTCCATTTCTTTTCTTACTAGCAATAGATTGGGTTATGAAAACATCGACATCACACAACAGAAATGGAATCCAGTGGAGTCTGACTAAACAGCTTGATGATTTGGATTTTGCAGATGACTTGGCTCTTCTGTCCCATAACCATAATCAGATGCAAGAGAAAATGAAAATTCTCGATGAAAGGTCACAACAAGTGGGCCTGAAAATACACAGGGAAAAGACAAAGATTATGAGAATAAATGCAGGTAATGATAACAGGGTTGAACTTGAAGAAACACCACTAAAAGATGTAGAATCGTACACATATCTTGGAAGTAATATAGACAAAGTTGGAGGGACAGACAATGATATCAAAATAAGAATACAAAAAGCAAGAGGAGCTTTCATTGCTCTGGGAAACATATGGAGAACAAGAGAAATCAAGTCCAACACGAAAATAAGAATCTTCAACTCAAATGTCAAGTCAGTCCTATTGTATGGCTCTGAGACATGGAGAGCAACAAAATCAACAATCAAAAAGCTACAGACTTTTGCTTGCGTAGAAACAGAAGGACTGAAATGGTATGACAAAGTCACAAATGTGGAATTGATGACAAGAACCAGACAAGTGCCAGTGGAACAAGAGTTGAGAGGAAGACGCTGGCGATGGACAGGACACTCATTGAGGAAACCTGTTGATAGCATTACATGGCAGTTCTTGTTCTGGAATCCACAGGGAAAGAGAGGCAGAGGTAGACTAACAATTCCACGGAGAAGAGAGCTGGAAACAGAGGTGAAAATGATGAGGAAAACATGGAAAGAAGTTGAGCGGATGGCACAGGACAGGAAGACTTGGCATGTGTTTGTTGAAGGCCTATGCTCCTTGAGGAGCTAAACGTATTGGTTGAAAGTGACAACCGCAGCGGCAGGAAGCCTGCACCAAAACATTAAGATGCTTTTGTAGTCATGGTTTCCGTAGCAATTTTTATTCCATGATTAATTGCCCCCCCCCCCCCCCCCACGCACACACATAAAGAACCTCATATTAATCGCCTCACACGACATGCTTGTGGGAATCATAAGTTCTAGTCATTGTTTCCCGAGATGTCTCGTGGAACTAGGTGGTGTATGTGAGACGGACGCTAGTAGAAAAACAAAAATTTTAAACGTATTCTTATATGAAGAGCGATGACTCGTGACAACTTGTAGCCTTGTCGTTCTTCAAGTAGTTATCTCCCTTGATAAAAACATTTAAAAACCACTTAATCTCTTGAGAGTTCAGCACAGAACCGTAATATAGACCTCTAAGGGTTCCGTGAATGGATTCTAGGGAGTAGATGTGCAAAACCTAACATTTAAAATGTAAAATTTTAATGATTCTTTTTCTTTGACCTCTCAACTCCCAAAGGAACATAGGCTTTAAAATTGTAATTATGCATTTACGTGAATGTTTTCCAAGAAGGGGTCCGTAGCCTACACCGGACATTTAAAGCAGTCCTTTACAACAGTTAAGAATCCATGCACTGGAGAAAAGCAGATGACAGCTAATCTAGATACATATTTTTTCTCTCAAATCATACTTTCTTTTTCTTCCTTCTTCCTCGTTCGTCCTGAAAAGGACGTTGGTTGCGTTGTGTTCGTTTACAGCGAAGCTGCGATATTTGCGCCTTTCGGCCAACACATCCGACTTCAGCACGGTATTTTTTGGGACCGGGTTTGCCTTCCCACTTCGATCCCTACTCTCTCAGCCAGACTGCAGTGATGCAGCCTGTTCCCAGGACCACCACTTGGAGGTGGAGTAGGGTCTTGGTCAGCTCTGGTTCGCTGACCCTGACGCAAGCAGGCTAACTATGGGTTGCTGACTGCATTCATCACTTTTGCTGCGTCTTCGGTCCCAAAATCATACTGTTCTGTTAAATGGATTCTGATGAGTTACATATAAAGGAAGGTCAATAACAGATGATGGTGTAGGGTAGGGACGTGTTTGGGGCTCACTATACTGGGTCCAGATTTATGATATGGGGGTGACCAGCTCCCTTCCTCTGTGCTAATGACATCCCTATTTAAATAGCAGAGTCAGATACCCATTTACAGCCGTGACTCTGCAATTTTCTCGCGATATGGGAGCGCTTTAACCTGTCTACCAGTCGGACGCTACAGTTATATATATGTTATTTTAAACGTAATACAGTATTCGACATTAAGTGTGGTAACGGAGAAAAAAACTGCTCGTGAGGTAATAAAAAGAACTACAAATGTGAGCTAATGGAAAAAAAAACTACTTAAGTGAGGTAATGGAAAAAAGACTTCTCAAGTGACATAATTAACAATAAACTGCTCATGTGAGGTAACGAAAAACAAACCGAAAGGGAATAAAAAAAACTACTCAAGCGAGATAACCGAAAAAAAACTACTTAAGTGAGATAACGTGGGAAAAACTACTTAAGTGAGATAACGAAAAAAAAAACTACTCAAATGAGATTAAGAAAAAAAAACTTCTCAAGCAAGATGACAGAAAAAACTCTTCAAGTGAGATAATTAAGGGAAAACTTCGCATGTGAGATAACAAAAAAAATCTAAAGTGAGATAACGAAAAACACTACTCAAATAAGATAACGAAAAAAAGATACTCAAGTGTATAACAGAAAAACTCTTCAAGTGAGATAATTAAGGAAAAACGACTTTTGTGAGATAACGGGAAAAAACTATTCAAATGAGATAACGAAGAAAAAACTACTCAAATGAGTGTGACAAAATGGGTTATAAATTGTGGCCACTTGGGTGAAGCTACCATCCCTCCTATTTCTTTCTGATTTTTGGCACGCCCATTTCACTTCTTTTCGTTCTTCTGTAGATATAAGAGGGTAATTGACTTGTCATTCTTGAGTCCGATAGGTTCTCTTCTCTTAGTCTGCAAGTTTGATAGGAGATAATTGACGCATCCACAGCGGCATAATTTTTTTGAGCTCTTTTGACGACGAGTCCGTAGCCCGACACGCAGTTTGAGAGGGAGCGACAAAAAGTTCCCGAGTCTTTGACACCAGGGAAAGCTCTTGCCGTCGTGTGTCGGCGGTTAGAACCCTTTATGACATATATTGGCGGTTTCGTTCTTTTTGCACGTAAACACGGGAAACTGTTCCTGGAGTTCCGACATGTTACGTGGCAGCCCGGGCGTAAGAGTGACTTTGTGTCGCGTACGAGACACCTGCACTGGTTGGCGGTCACAAAAATCTTCCCTTTGTTTTATGCCAGGGAAGATTGTTACTCTGTTACGCTAATTCTTTTGTAGCTTGTCGCCAACAGAATTCTCTGGGTAATACTTGCGGCTGTTGGCATTCTCTGCGTAGATTTTAACCCAGGTGTTCACTTGGGCCTTTTCCTACTATATAATTGTTTCTCTTCTGCTTCTAAATGCATCAGTCCTAAAAATTCCAGTCGTGAGCGGAAGAGACCCCTGTGGAGTTAGCCAACTAATTAGTGAAGAATATTCTCCACAAGTCTCTATAAGCGTTCTTAATTAACTTGTTAGTATTATTTTTTCTTGGGTTTTATAACAAGTCAGAGCAAGCCATTACAGCGGGTTCTAGGAATTGTTAGTTCGGTTACTACCCAACATACACCAAGAAGCTATTGCAAGTTCTTGTAAAATAAGTTGTGTTTGTATGCCTATTATGGGGTTTTATTTTAACGCCTAATGGTTGTGTATTTTAAGATGCTTCATGAAAGATTGAGAATCCCTCTTATGCACAGAGTACACACACACACACACACACACACACATATATATATATATATATATATATATATATATATATATATATATATATATATATATATATATATATATATATATATATATATATATATATAGAGGATGTGTTTCATTAAAAGAATCATTTTGCCTCTCTAGGGGTAACTATGTAACTAAGGGTTATGTGGAGGAACCTCTTTTAACACAAAGGGTAACCATAAGAGATTGTTTTCTGGCCTTCGGGGCGAATCTGTATAATTGTTTCACATGCAATTTTAATTTAATTGATTACTTCTGTACTATGTGTAATACTTGTAGCGGGTTACCAGAAGTGGCCTTATACGTTGTGTCATTTGATATGCATGTATATATATATATATATATATATATATATATATATATATATATATTATATATATATATATATATATATATATATATATATATATATATATATATATATATATATATGATGGGATTTAGCATCGCCCCAATGAATAACATGAAACGGGCCTTGCTATTTTGTTTACATGCCTGAACAAGAACGGGCTGAGGCGATGTAAGGTCATTTCCCAACCTAGTACATGAGGCAGGTTTGGTTTACCTCCCTAACCCCCCCCCCCCCACCGCCCCTCCCCCATCCTTTCGTCAATCGGGGTAACCCCCCCTGATTACGCATGTGCGAGCTATCGCGAAGACCTGCATGCCGTCGCTTGACGAGTAACGGTCAGCGAGAGAGGAGGGGAGATAAAGATAAATAATGCAGAATCAGGTCATCACAGGTGCTGATTCGCGGGGTGGGAAAGGAGTGTTAATAACAGTTAATCTGTTAATGGGTATACCCGTGCTTTGCTTTAAACGATGTTTGATTGGATGCTGACTAGATGTTAAATATTTTCCATTTTTGCTTTGCTTTCTCTTGTTACACTGGCACTTGTCTAGTTCTTGTCATCAGTTCCACGTTGGTAACCTTGTCATACCATTTTAATCCCTCTATTCTACGCAAGCACCCATTTATGAAAGTCTGTAGCTTTTTGGTTGTTGTCTTTGTTGTTCTCCGTGACTCAGAGCCATACAATAGGACTGACTTCACATTTTAGTTGAAGATTCTTATATACTTTTGTCTTGTCTCAGACTTTTGTCTTGTCTGAGGCAGACTCTTTAAAACCACGCGTGACAATGAGATAACGGAGAAAAAACTAATCAAATGAGATAACGGAAAAAACCTAAAGTGAAGTAATAAAAAAAAAATAAACTACTCAACTAAGAAAACGACAAAAAAACCTAACCTGAGATAATAAATTACTCAACTGATATCGAGAAAAAAATGAGATAACGGAAAAAAACTAGATAATTATAAAATATTTTTCAAATAAGATGACGGAAAAAACCTAAAGTGAGATAATTAAAAAAAACTACTCAAATGATATAATTGAACAAATCTAAAGTGAGATAATAAAAAAGTACTGAAATAAGATAACTGAAAAAACCTAAAGTGAGATTTAAAAAACTATTCAATTGAGATGACTGAAAAAACCTAATAGTGAGATACTAAAAAAAACTAATCAAATGAGATAACGGAAAAAACATAAAGTGAAATAATAAAAAATATACTCAGCTGAGATAACGGTAAAAAATAGAAAGTGAGAGAATTAAAAAAAAAATCTCTTTAAATGAGATAACGGTGAAAAAACCTAATGTGAGATCATTTAAAAAAAACTACTCAAACGTGATAACGGAAAAAAACCTAAAGTGAAATATTAAAAAAAGAAAAAAAAACTACTGAAATGTGATAACGGAAAAAAACCTAAAGTGAGACCAAAAAAAAACCAAAAAAAACTACTCAAATAAAAAAAAACTACTCAAATAAGATAACGGAAACAAAAAAATTTTGCCGTTGAAGCGAGATGGGAAAATGGCAAAGAAAACAAAGACGCCACTAGGCGTAATGGCCACTGAACGGTCATGTGACGGAAACGGAAAAAAAAACCTAGACAATTAAAAAAAAAACTACTCAAATGAGAAAACAGAAAAAACCTAAAGTGAGATAATAAAAAAACTACTCAACTGAGATAACGAAAAAGAAGTTGCACATATCAGAGATCTTATCAGGCAAGAGAGAATAAGAGAAGGAGAAACAGTGAAAGACATAAAAACATGATTTGATAAAATAATCATCATCATTATCGTGTTACTTAGCTGTCCTTATGGGAGCCACCAATGCAACGCGTCCTCTAGCAAGAAGCATGCAACAATCAAACGCCGTCAGGAATCTATGACAGCAGACGATGTACCTTCACAACAAGCGGCTTCAGAAATGAAAATTCACAGATGATATCAGCGGTGGATCTACATTGTGGGGCCCTGAAGCTTGAACTCTTGGAGAGGCCCATTTTAATTTTTTTTTTTTTTTTTAGTGGGGGGGGGGAATGGGGGGGAAGCGCGGGGGGGGGGGGATGGGAAAGAAACGTATTATAGAGAAAACTCGACTTGAGAGCACCTGAAGCTCAAGCTTCATTAGCTTCATAGTAGATCCGCCACTGGATGGTATTGACGACACCCTTAAGTAAAACAATAAGCCGGTGCCCGTGTAGTTGTGGGGGTCTCTGAGGAGACAAAACAAAGAATAAGAATACTGCTGTTTAAGCATGTCGTAAGAGGCAACTAATTTTAGTATGTGCTTGTGGCTGGTAACATCACGAAAAACGTTGCGGCCCTGCTCTTTGATTGACTAAAGTTAGTTTAGTTTTTAACAGCGATTCATCTTCCTCATGCCATGCATTCAACCCGACGGTTTAAACACCCAACACTACTTTGGCTACCTTCTATATTCTTCTTCTTTTCTCTGTTTGCGTCTTATGGAGCAAGGAATTACTACTGCAGCTGGTCCCTTGCAGGAAACCCACATCAAAACATTCGTGCGCTACTGTAGTGGTTTCTGTAGCAACGCTTTACATGATGAGTTTGCCAGCCTATGCACAACCTCATTATAAGTCGCCTCTTACGTAATAGATCTTCTGTATGTAGGTATTATATATTTCTCGATTTCTGTGACTTTTTTCGCCGCTCGCTTCTCTACCCAACAGTCGATACGTCTGGTTTTTTTTTTCCGTTAAATTTCGTTTCTAGTTGTCAACTATGGTCACTCGCGTCATTTCTTACACGGAATTAACCAAATGGCCGTAGAATTCTTACTGGAATTCACGAGAGCGACATCAGCTATTCCCATTTACAGAACGCATAAATTTTGTTGATTTTTTACATGTATTTAACTTAGTTCTCGCTATCTTTTTCTTTTCTGTTTTCGTTTTGCTATCCCTGACGAAGACCTAGTAGTGGTTGTGTTGGCTATTATTATTTATTTGTCCTAGTAAGAACATTATCTATCTTCCTGTAAGCTGTCGTTTGTAGTCAATAAAAGCATAGAAGAAAATGAAGAAACGAGTACAGAAAAGGGAAAGTTGGTATTGACTAAGCCCTGAAATATCTGGCTTCATCCATGGGTAAAGACAGAGTAACTCCTGCCATTCTAACAACTAAGACGATACACGTAGAAACCGCTATGGGGTTTCTAAGTGTAAGACGAACTTCAATCGTGCCTAGTAGTGACGATACGTCATTCACTCGTTCATTTCGTCTGCCCATCTTTTCGATATCTTCCTCTATGCCCTTATTTCTATCTTTAAACCGAAGAACACTAACTGAGATAGTACCAGATTAACCACTCGGTGCATGTTTATCTGTTAATTATGGAACGTCAGCACTCTCCGAGGCGTGTGTCAATAGAGTAAAGATTAATCACTTGGTGGCTTGAAGCAAAACTGGTGTGTTTGTATAAATAAACTGAGACAGAGGACGGTGTGTATTGTTAGTACGAGTAAATTTGTATGCCACCATAATTACTTTGTCAAAGTGTTTTATGCCAGAAATACTTTGTCACATTAAAAGTTTTAATTTTTTTTGAACGTGTATTTACAAACAATTCGAGGACTCTTCCTCAAGTGATAAAGTTAGATTTTTTAGCCTAATCATTATCAATAACTCCAACTTTAAAAGACCACACTTTAAGAGCTGCAGTACCTACTATCGGCCATCCTGTGCAAAAGCGTATGCATAACAATTCATAAACGAGTCTTAAATGTTTATTTATTCACTTTTTTATGTGTGCATTTCTTCTTCTTCTTCGTTCACCCTCAGATGTCAACTTGAATAAGTTCAAAGAAAGCAGTGGTCAGCCTGAGGCTGTTGATATCTCCGTAGATTTTCTCCAGGATTGGTGATGGTCATATGCGTTTTCTCTGTTCCTCATATGTTGGGCACCTTTGAAGCAGATGTTCGGCAGTCATTTTATCGGTGCCGCAGTCACACTCATCAGTAGTTCCTATCTTTAATTTGTTGAATAGATGGTATCTCAATCTGTTATGACCTGAGCGTAGTCTGAAGATTACCACTTGTTCACTTCTGCTGAGCTGGTAATACGGATCATTTTTTGTGTGGCCTGGATGATCTTCTTGTGCCTGTACCTGCGCTTGATAAAACTCTTGGCCTCCTCGTAAGTTATGTTTGTGTCAAGTTGAGGAAGCTTTCCACCTTCCTTTGCCAATCTGTCAGCCTCTTCATTTTCAGGGATGTTGCAGTGAGAAGGGATCCACTGTATCACGACTCTTTTGTATTGCTGACATAGTCTGTGAAGTGTTTCTCTTAGGTCATGTGTGCACTTAACATGTATGAATATGCTTATTTCTGTAAAATTGTGTATGAAGCTAACAACCTCATCATGTAAAATAAATTGCCACATAAACTACCACTGCTAGAACTGATGACTGCTTCATGCGGGTTTCCTCACAGCGAACCAATAGCAGAGGTAGCCTCATACTCGTATAGGGAGCAGAAAGAGAACGTTTATATCATCATAGAATGTGTATTTTAGAAGACAACACTGTTGATGTATTTTGTGGTTCATTTGCACTTTTTTGATGTCCTGACTCACTTTCATCTGTTTCGATGACTTGAAATTTCGCGCTCATGGGCATAAGAAATTTCAGATGAAGATGAATTGGAGCGGGAAATCAAAAAAGTCACTCGGTACTTACGTTAGGAGATAACAGATATGCAGGAGAGGATATTTTCTTTTTCTCTCAGTTTCTAGTACTAGTTACTAGTACTCAACTCTTGACACCACCCATAAGATTTGGGTCTAAAGGACACTCGAAGCGGCAAAACATATGAGATTTACTCGTGCAATGAATGTGATCCCAAAAAGACTTTCAACTCCTGATATGAGAAGGAAATTTCAAAAATTTGGGAAGAACCAACCTCAAGCGTTTTATGCCAGAAATACTTTGTCACATTAAAAGTTTTAATTTTTTTGAACGTGTATAAATATATATATATATATATATATATATATATATATATATATGAACAAGTATTTTTATTTATGAAATATTGTTGAAACATTGTCAAAAACTGAAAACGGTGAACTTATTTAAAAAAACAGTTTAAAAGGATGTTATCTTTTAGCGATTTTCATCACAGAACAGTTTGAATTATGGTTAGAGATTTAGAGTCTATGCACTGGGCTAAGTATGTTCATTTAGATGTTCCGTGGGCAACATTGGGTTGTCGCTAGTGTCTGGTTTGCTTGAGGTTGGTTCTTCCCGAATTCTTGAAATTTCCTTCTCACGTCAGGAGTTGAATATATATATATATTCCTTAGTTGGAGTTGATCTTTTTTGATTGAAAGGTTGATGGTTGCACTGGTATGACTCATTTTAAAAAACACATTTCTCCTGAATTACCTTCGGCTGGGGGCTCATTAAACACGAATCTATTGTCACATCGTGACAAAAATAGATATCTCACAGAAGTGTGTAGGGGATACACATTTTACAGGAACCAAGAAAACTCAGTTTTTGTGTGTGTGTGTGTGTGTGTAAAACGCATCCTGAAATACTTGTGAGACTCCCTAAAATTGGAACAAAATCCTTCTATGTTTATTATTGTTATTGTTAATCAGAATCGACCTCACTGCACTCCGGGCAAACCCATAGGTGCTCAGTCTCACTCAGCAAATGCCGAAGAGGATGAATACTAATTGTACCTGTAGCACGCTGGTTGTACATACGACGGATACATCATCTCTCAAATCCATCTCTGCTAGCCCCACGTTTGATGCCAAACTCCAACAGTCTCAGCCTTGTTAATTTATCCATTGCAGTGTCATTATCTAGACGCCGATCATTAATTGCCCTTAGTATCTCTCCCTTATCCATGTCCAGTGTCCCCACTATGGGTGCTCTCGAGGCCAGTCTGTCAGCTCTCTCATTGCCACGTACCACTGCATGACCAGGACAGTAGATCCACACCAGTTCTTGAAGACTTGAGGATTCTATTGATGTTTTCCATTCCTGCCGCAGCCATCCGTTCTGAACTTTCCGAAGCATGGATTGAGAGTCTGACAATATAACTGCCATGGTTGATGGAGTGTCAGACTGCCACTTCAGTGCAGCAGTAGCTGCCCCTACCTCCATTCTCATGCTGGACGTTGTTGTCATGTAGTCTACACTATGTTCAGCAACGACCCTGTCCTATACTATCGCAGAGATGCCCCATACTGATTTCTCACCATGCACTACAGACCCATCAGTCTACACAATAGTGATCATGCTGGGGATTGTGACCGTGTGTGCTGATGGTGAAAGCGTACAGTGGATTGTTCGATCACTGTCCTATCAGTGGGCGGCTGTTAATGATGGTGATGTTTCGACACGAATACAAACAGCTGCACAGACAGATTGGAAGGGGGGGGGGGGGGGGGGCGGGGGGGTGTAAACTCATTCTTCTTCTTTGATCCTTAGCGGCCGACCATCAAAGCAGTCAGTGGCCATCACGCCTGGTGTCGTCTTGTAGCAAAACAACCAATTGATTCCACTTTGCTCGGTCGGTGGCCATCCTTCGTACAGTGCCCCAACTCTGGTTCATTCTTTGCATCTCAGCCTCCACAGTCCTCCGCCAAGTTGTTTTTGGTCGGCCTCTTTTTCGTTTTCCTTCAGTGGTCCATAGCATAGCTGTTCTTGTGATGACATCGGGGTCTCTTCTGAGGACATGGCCAACCCAGCTCCAGCGTCTGCCAGCTATGATGGTGTGCATGTCCTCTTGCTTGCTCTGAGTAAGCAGATCTTGGTTGGTGATGGTATTCGGCCAAAAGATTCGGATAATTTTTCTTAGGCATGTTGTGTGAAAAAAGGACAATTTCGACATTTCCTTCTCTGTAACTCTCCAGCATTCCGCACCATAGAGAAGCACAGAAAGCACACAGCTCTGATATAATCCTAATTTTGTGCTTGTGCTGTACTGAGAGGACTTCCAGATGTTGTTTAGACTAAAAGAGGCTGTTCTTGCTTTGTTCATTCTGTTGTTGATGTCTTTGCTTGCTCCGCCGTCTGGTGTTACTATGCATCCTAGGTATGTAAAGGTGTCTGTCTGTTCCAGTTGTTGATTGCTTACTGTTATGGGCTTGGGGTTTCTCACATTGAGTGTCATGACCTCTGTCTTCTTTAGATTGATGTTCAAGCCCACCTGCTGGCTATACATATTAAGTCTATCCGTTTTTTCCTGGATGTGTTGATGTGAATGTGCTAGTAATGCAATATCATCTGCATATTCCAGATCTTCCAATGTAGAAAATGTAGTCCATCTTATTCCTCTTGGACTGACCTTAGTTGTCTGGCGCATCACCCAGTCTATGACTGTTAAAAATAGAGTGGTTGATAAGGGGCGTCCCTGTCGTACTTCTGTCTTCACCTCAAAGGTTAGGTTGCTCTGCCAAACGCTACACGTAAATTTGGCATTGAGGCTTTTTATGATTGACACTATGCAGCTTGGAATTCCATAAGCCCTCAGTATTTTCCATAAACTGTCCCTATGTATACTGTCAAAAGCCTTTTCAAAATCAACGAAATTAATGTACAGCTGTCTTTGCCATTCTGAGCACTGCTCTATAATGTTCCTGAGGGTAAATATACGATCTACACATCTTCTGTTCTTTCTAAATCCGACTTGTTCTTTCCTCAGTTTGTGGTCTACTGCTTTTGAGATTCTCTGTATAATTTTCCTGCCTAGTATTTTGCTGGGAACTGAGAGAAGAGTTATTCCTCTCCAATTATTGCAGTCTGCAAGATCTCTCTTCTTGGGCAATTTGACAATTATTCCTTTGTTCCACTCCGTTGGTGTTGTCCCTGTTTTCCAGACTTGTGCAAATAGTGGTTCTAATAGTTCTGCTGCTAGCTCAGGGTCTGTCTTAAATAGCTCTGCATTTAAGTTATCATGGCCGGGAGTTTTTCCATTCTTTAACCCTTTGATTGCTGTGATGATTTTTTTCTTTTCATGGAATGTCTTTATTAACATCTAGATCATTTTCAGCCTCAGGAACATTCAATTGTGTCTCTGGTGGTTCCTTGTTCAGAGTTTCTCTGAAATGCTCTGCCCATCTTGTTTCCTGTCCCGCTGCTGTCGTGATGAGATTTCCTTGCTTATCTCTTACTAATGTAATAGTGTGTGCACCTCGTTTTCCACTGATGATTTTAGTTATTTTGTATACTGTGCTTGGTTCATTTCTCAGTGCTGCCTCTTTTGCCTGTCTTGCAAGATTGTCTAGGAAATCCCTTTTGTTGGCTCGCGTTTGGCGTTTAACTTCCTTGTCCAGCTGACTGTACTGTTCGCTATATAGTTGCTTTAACCTGGGGGACTTCGCTTCTGTTTTCTTTCTGTTCATTTCCTTTCTCATCGTTATGGTGTTTAATGTTTCTGGTATTTTCCAGTCTTGCTTCTTCCTTTCCTGGAATCCCAAGCATGATTTGCTGCTTTCCTTATATATTGTTGAAATGGTGTTGAATTTCTGGTCTATATCATCAGTCAATGTCTTTGCATAATGTGGTCTATCTGGTTTCTGTTCCGTCCATTTGGTGATTCCCATGTTAATTTGTGAATTTCCTTGTGTGGGAAAAATGTTCCTCCAATGACCAGGTTGAGAATGCTACAGAAACTTATTAATTTATCCCCATTTTCGTTTGCTGTTCCGCTGTCGCATTTCCCCATTACTCTTTCATTATATGTATTGTGTGTTCCAGCTTTCGCATTGAGGTCTCTCATTACTACGATAAGATCATATCTAGGTGTGTCTTCCATTTCTTTCTGCAGTTGTTGATAAAATTCATCATTGACCTCATCATCGCTGTCATTCGTTGGTGCGTAGCATTGTATTATTGTAGTGTTAGTGAATATCCCTCTCAATCTTACTCTTTGTGACGGGTTGGGTTGGTGTGTGTGTTTGCTGCTGTTCCTTCGTTCTTCTATTATTGATTGAAGAGTAAAGTCACTCTCTAGATGTAGTTAAAGTTTGGTATTGGTGGTTAGCTCTGACCATCAGAACATCCCTTCGACGTTCTTATTTGCATATTAGATATTAGTTGATTTCCCTTGTAGGAGAGCTATCGTGCTGGAAAACGTAAACATTAACAGCTGTGAACCAAACCCGAAACGTAAATAAAGGATCAAGCCTTCTGTTCTGAGTCCACATGTATTAAGGTTCATACAAAAGACGATATCCGACATTCACAAAACTTCATGTACAGTTCAGCGTAACAATGAATTTCAAATAATATCAGTAAATATCCGTCCGTGTCAAAACAATATGTCAGATGAACATCGTGGCTATATACGTGCGCTGTTGTAGTCAACAGCCAGAAATGAGCGCATGAGTTCTTGACAGTTACAATTTGACTCATAATGCGATTCTCCTTCCATCATTTAATTTAATTTAATTAATCTCATACTTAGATTAATATCCGAACTGACCCTGAGTTCTACATCGATTCATATATATAATATAGGCTATATACTAAGCCTTTTTCCTTGGAAGAAATACAAGACACGACTTTCTTGCTTGACGGATAGCGTAACAAGGGCCATGTAACCAAGTCACCCAGCGTGACCTTCCCAACGCGAATGCGTCATAATCTCCGCATATATTTCGCGTTCAGTATACCGTAAAATATCGACCTATTCTATAAATGTTAATGACCCCTAAACGTTGCGCACGGCTAAACCCCAGCAGACGCCGTCATTTAAAATAACACCGTAACAGATTTCCTGTCAGACGGGGGAAAAAAAAATCTATTAGATAGATTTTTTTTTGAATAATATTAATCAAATTATCAAAAATTTAACAAAACCCGACGTATGACCTACGATGTTCTATCTAGAACAGTGTCGTGGTCATGTCAGTAATATCTTATAATAAAATCAACGTCATATCATACATATAACTTATATTAAACAAGGAAATGTCACTGTCACTAACTAATTAACTAATTAATTTGTTGTATGTATCGACTAACTAATAATGTGAGGTGTTATTAAAATTATTCTAACTAATTAAAATTAAAATAATTAATTATAATATGTACGTATGGTACTAACTAATTAATATCTAATTGAAGAAAAATGAGAAATAGTATAAGAGAGTAAAAGAAATAAAAATTGAGAAGTACGGACAATTAAAACTAAATATTAAAGTATACATTAAATTAGAATGCGTGTGAAAATGAAGTGTAAGGATAGATACCTAATTAAATTAACGCAATCAGAAGAAAAGAACAGAAAAAAAAATTCATACATTTTAACTATAAATATGAAATGTCATAATGTAATATCTATTACCTTAATAATTACACTAATTAAAAGGTTTAATTGGTGTGATATTATTTTGTTTCATCTTTTCTTAGTATATATATATTTTTTTTCATCACACTTTAACTTTATTTTATTATATATTAATTTAATAACTAGAAAATTTAACAATATCGGACATGAAGATCCAATCGTTGTTACCTCCTAATGCTTGATTAGTCAGAAAATTTTCTTGAAATAGTAATATTCATTCAGAATCCGTAGGATGTCTGGACAACGTATCGGCTATGACGTTCTCAGTTCCTGGTATCGACTGTATTTCGAACTCATATGGTTGCAACGCAATAGCAAATCGTGCAAGTTTCGCACTTTTATGGTTTGAACGACGTAATGCTGCCACAGATTTCTGATCAGTCTGGATCAGAAATGGAGATCCCAGCAAACATTTTTCTAGTTTGGTAATTGCCCAGATTACGGCGAGCAATTCTCGGTCTACAGTCGAATATTTAGTCTCCGGAGGTTTCAGCTTGCGTGAGATATAAAGTACAGGGTGAAGGACATCATCATGATATTGGAGTAGACAAGCCCCGAGTCCGTAATTACTCGCATCTGTACGTAGAACAAACTTTTTAGAGGCATCTGATAATCTTAAAACAGGTGGGCATGAAAAAATGTTTAAGATAGTGCGAAAAGTTTTGTCACATTCGTCTGTCCAATTTATCCTTAATGGCATGTTCTTCTTTAGTAACGATGACAGGACAGCCGTGATGGATGATAAGTGAGGTACAAATCTGCTATAGTATTGGATTAACCCTAACAGACTCCTAACCTGTTTCTTCGTTTGAGGAACAGATAAATTTAATATTTTTAGAAACCGTACTGGGAATTGTTTGGATACGTCCTGATCCAATAATGTGTCCCAGGAATGTTATCTCATTACACGCTATTTGAATTTTAGTTGGTTTAGCGGTTAAATGGTTATCCCGCAATATTTCCAAAACTGATTTAAGACCCAAAAAATGTTCCTCAAATGATGAACTAAACAAACATATGTCGTCAATGTAGGTAATTATATCTGATCTACCTGCTAAAATTTTTCGCATCATGCGAATAAAGGTAGCTGGAGCATTCATTAGCCCAAAAGGCATCACGTTCCACTGGTAAAGACCTTGTGGAGTTGAGAATGCTGTGTAGTATTTGGCTCTTTCGGTTAGTGGAATCTGCCAATAACCTTTGGTTAAGTCAATTTTAGTGAAAAGTGTAGCATTGGATAGACGAGGAAGTAAATCGTCAAGGATAGGATGTGGTTCGCTATCAGGTACTGTCTGCGCATTAAGTTTCCTATAGTCAACACATAAACGTATGTTGTTGTCCTTTTTCCGGACAATGACTAAAGGAGAAGAAAATGGAGATGTACTAGTCTCAATAATACCTAATGATATCATCTGTTCGAGTTCCTGAGATGTCTTACTCAGAAAATGTAGAGGTACAGAATAAGGATGAACACGAATTGGTGTATCATCGTTAAGAATAATATCGTGACTAATTACAGATGTGCAACCCGGTACATCCGTTAACACATCTGGGAAAGATTGTAGAAGATCAGCAATGCGTTGATGCTGTTGTGGTGTAACCGTAGAAGAAATGGTCACATCACGCCAAGATTCAGTAGATTGGACAATAAGTACAGGTAAAGGCATCTGCACTTCAGGAAAAGAAGATTCTTCCTCCTGTATAACAGATAGATTAGAATAATGACAAGTAGATATAGTATTGTCATCTAGTTCATGAAAAATTGACTGTAAGTGTATAGGACGTGTATGAAATTGCTTGAGCATATTAATATGGAATATCTTTCTGTGTCCCTTGATATCTAAGACGTAATCAACGTCTGAAATTTTATCAGTAACCTTATAAGGACCAGTCCATGAGATCAATAACTTATTGTTATTGTGAGGGAGTAATACATAAGCCTCATCGCCTGGGAATAATTGGCGTAATCGTCTAGATCGATTTTGTATAGATCGAGCCTTAGCTTTTGCAGCCTCAGAAGAAGCTGTTGCCAATTGGCAAGACTCAATAATATTATTCCGAAGATTAATCACATACTCATAAGATGACTGAGTGTCCTGAGTCATCTCTGCATCAATTAATAAATCTTTTATCAGTCCCATGGGACCTCTCGGAGGGGCACCAAAAACTAACTCAAAGGGAGAGAAGCCAGTTTGTTCATGTGGCACCTCTCGGTAAGCAAACAGGACAGCTGGGAGTGCTCTGTCCCAGTCCTGAGGGTGTTTAACAGTAACCTTATGTAAAAGTTGCTTAAGCGTACGGTTAAGTCTTTCAACTGCACCGTTACTCATGGGATGATAAATACTACTCAAATTCCTATCAATGTTCCAGGTTTTCATTACTTCCTTCATGGTATCGGATATAAACTGCGACCCATGGTCAGATAATAATTTTCTAGGAAACCCTATTCTAGAAAAAATTAGATGTAATGCATCAGCTACATCTGTGGTAGTGGTGGTCTTCAATGGAATGGCTTCTGGCCATCGTGTGCATAAATCAATGCACGTGAGAACAAATCTATGTCCTCTCGCAGATGGTAGAAGTGGACCAATTATATCTATGGCCATCTTGTCAAAAGGTCGTACTGAGATATCGCAGGCCTGAATAGGCGCCGTGTGAAAAGCTCCACGTGCTTTCACTTCCTGGCACGTAGTACAGGAACGTACATACTGCGAAATATCCCGTGATACTCCTGGCCAAAAGAATGAAGACAATACTCGAGATCGTGTTCGAGTATATCCCATATGTCCTGCACACTGCGAATCATGCGCGTGTTGAAGAATGTACCGTCTAAAAGCAGACGGTACCATTACTTGTTGTTTTACCTGTGATTTATCACTAAAACATCTAATCAGTATATCATTTTTAACAATAAACCAATGTTTGTTATTATTACCTGATGTTAAATTATCAACCTTATTAACTAGGTTAAAAAATTTATTTAAAGATTTGTCATTTTTTTGTTTGTTTGCAAATGATTCCCTGTCAATAGATGAATTGACCTCAATATCCTCCTGTTTCTCTGCATCCATCTTATTATCATTGACACTCTCCATGAGCATAGTCTGAGCTCTAGTCGTCACGGCGTTTCCAGTGCATAGATTGTGTCTCTCCCATTCAATAATATCTTCTGGTGAACAATCCTTGCTGCCGTGTATGCGACCCACCATAAGGTCTGCAATCGGCTTTTTCAGCATGCATACCTTCACGTTCCCTGTGAAAAAAGGTGTTTTAACATGGATAATAGCTGTGGGGTAAAACTCAATAGTTCCCCCAAAAGTCATGCAACGGACATATTCCCCCGTTGCACAGCTAGGATGTACCAGCGACTGTCGCACTCCAATGGTTGTGGACCCCGAATCTCTCAATACAGAAACTATAGAACCGTTAACTATCCCTCTGTTAAAAATCAGAGAGCCTGTTCCATCATTGGCTGCAAGACCTACTTCTGGTGGAATGTGTCCGCAGTTTAGCACTGTCTCCTTTGCCTTCTGAAAAATAAGATTGCATTGTGGGCAACTATTCGCCACGTTATAATTTATAGCAAAGCATGCAGCAGAAGAATGCATTGTATTATCGTTAGGTGGAACCTGAACCTTAGGAGTGATATCATTTGTAACTGCTGCCCCGGTATTATGGTTATAATGTGAAGATCCACGAGAATGAGAACGATTACGAGAATAATTAGTTGAATTATCCCGTTGTCGTCTATTGTAATTGTTATCTCGATGTCTCGAGTTATAATTATCGGTATTCTTCCAATTGTTACCATTATTATATTGATATGACCGATTATAACTTGAGTTACGTGGATTACTGTTGTATCTTGACTGAGGTGAATAATTTCTGTTTTGTTGTCTTCCTCTATTAAAGTTATTGTTAAAGTTATTCTGTCCCTTATGAAAATTAATGTCATAGTTTCCTTTGAACCTACCTCTGTCTACACTGTGTGTTCTTGGTTTGTTATTACTATGATATGCCATATTGGAGGCTACAGGAAGAGGTTCTCTTATCAACGAGCCAGAAATATTAGCATTCGGATGAGCTGTGCAGTAATTTAAAGAAATTTTTTCTAACTCATCAATAGGTTTTGGTTTTCTTTCTTGCAGATAAGCAAAGAATGGTGGGCTGACAGAAGATAATACTTTATCCCTCAATAACAAATCGACTAACTTGTCGTAAGATTTGTTGACACCTGCCAGTTCAACCCATCTGTTAAAAGTATTGCGTATGTTAGCAATAAATCCTGTAAAATCTTTATTATTATCTGGCAACAAACTTTTGAAACGTAATCTACATGCCTCTTCGTTCAAGTGGAAACGACGTAATAACAAAGTCTTAATGGCCTCATAGTCTGTGGCTAATGTAGGATCAATATTTTGTGCTGCACTTGCAGGTTCGCCATCCAGAAATTCCTTAAGTTTAAGTGCCCATGCAGTTTTGTCAAGGTTATTGACCTTGCATATATCCTCAAAGCGTGCCAGCCATGATGATAGGTCGTCCACGTGTAATTTGAAAGGTGGTAGCTTAAAGTAATAATTGCCCTTAAGTCGGTTGGATGAAGATCCCGATTGAGCATTATCATTTTGGCTTGCTGCAGCACCCTGTGAATTAAGTTTTGCTGTTTCCAATTTAAGCCGTTGCAATTCCATTTCTTGCTGCAGTATGATTTCCTGTCGTTTCAATTTATTCTCTTCTTCAATCCGTAGGATTTCATCTCTTGCCATCTTTCTTTCTTCTTCTTGTCTTAATTCTGCTTTCTTTTCAGCCTCTTTTCTTTCAAGTTCTTCCATCTCTGCCTTAGCAATAGCTTTCTTTTCAGCCTCTTTTTTTTTCAAGTTCTTCCATCTCTGCCTTATGGTTCGCAAGTTGTTGTTCCGCAAATTCAAGGAGTGCATCTCCTTTTTTGTTACAATCTTTTCCAATTTTAATGAAATGATCCAAGGTAAGCATTCTTGAAGTTGAATTATTTAAGTATTCAATTACTTATGTCTTGTAATCACCACTAGAATCTATGTCGATAATTATAATTACTCAACGAATGAATAATTAATATAAAAAATTGCAGTATTCCCGTACTGTTATTTATAAGTTCCACAAATCTATAATATTTTGTAAAAATATTATATATCTATATATACCCGCTAATATCTATCATAAATAGTTATGATAGTTAGTTATATAAGGTGCTGAAATTATATCATGCACTTAATATTAATATTCAATAATTATGGGTATTATTCCTAAATAATTATGTTGTTTAATCTTAATTGTCACCAAGTTGCCAATGTAGTACTGAGAAAGTGTACTAATTAATATTTAATATGTCTTAATATGTTATAAAGTTATAATAATTAATCATAGTATATTATGTCATATTCATGAGCAATAAAGTGCATTGCCCATTTCTTGGACCATCACTGCAAATTGGTGCAAAGTCCCTAATTCCTCTTAAAACTCATAAAAATTTAATCATATTAATCTATACTCTTATTAATGAATAAATTATAGCATTAATATTAAATTATAAAGGGATGAAATGAAGACAAACAATACAATGGGTTAACCAAGGATTACAGAACATTAATCAAAGACACCAAAGACATTTTCACAATAAAAATGCATTTACAACTAAGTTGACTAGACCGGAAGTGAGAATTAAAGAATGAAATGAATAGATAATTAACCTGCGTACACAACAATTAGTGACGTATACATGGACTCATTAACGGTCGTACAACAAAAATATAAACTGAAAGATAGTAAGGTCAGAAAAAACACGATAGATTACAAACATTGTTAAAGAACTGAATAAAAATTAGAACCAAATACACTAGAATACCACAGTTATAACACGACTATACACCTAACATGCAAGGTGAATTAATGCAAGTCCGAACGACACGATCACCGATAATGTATTCGACGCGTTCTTCGCGAAATGCTATTAATTCACGGCCTTAAGAACAATTACAATCAATTCGTAGCATCCAAAGAGCCATAGAACTGATTATAATTCGCCGCCCATCCATACCCGCTACATGTAAAAGGACAGAAACAATATTTAACATAGCTACAAAAAAAAAGAACATGGCGTTATCGGACAAACAGGACGAAATATGGTAACGTTTAAAATCAGTTACTTATCTTTTTTTGGCAGTAATACAGTACATTATCTGCTTCGCCAACAGACTCGCGAGCTTGTTTGAAACATTGAAGACATTAGCAATACGTTTCATTTGCTGTTTGAGAGCTCCAAATAAATTTTTTTGAAGGACATTGAATTTTGCTGACTTTTGCAACCGTTCGTACTGTTGTCAAGGGCATGACGTCACCGGTGTTTTTGCATAATAATGTCCGTTTCGGCTCGAAAGGAAAAATGTCTTATTTTTTTGAGGTTCGCTCTTTTGAAAATTTCAAGACCACTAATGGCCACCAGTTGTGACGGGTTGGGTTGGTGTGTGTGTTTGCTGCTGTTCCTTCGTTCTTCTATTATTGATTGAAGAGTAAAGTCACTCTCTAGATGTAGTTAAAGTTTGGTATTGGTGGTTAGCTCTGACCATCAGAACATCCCTTCGACGTTCTTATTTGCATATTAGATATTAGTTGATTTCCCTTGTGGGAGAGCTATCGTGCTGGAAAACGTAAACATTAACAGCTGTGAACCAAACCCGAAACGTAAATAAAGGATCAAGCCTTCTGTTCTGAGTCCACATGTATTAAGGTTCATACAAAAGACGATATCCGACATTCACAAAACTTCATGTACAGTTCAGCATAACAATGAATTCCAAATAATATCAGTAAGTATCCGTCCGTGTCAAAACAATATGTCAGATGAACATCGTGGCTATATACGTGCGCTGTTGTAGTCAACAGCCAGAAATGAGCGCATGAGTTCTTACAGCTACAATTTGAATCATAATGCGATTCTCCTTCCATCATTTAATTTAATTTAATTAATCTCATACTTAGATTAATATCCGAACTGACCCTGAGGTCTACATCGATTCATATATATAATATAGGCTATATACTAAGCCTTTTTCCTTGGAAGAAATACAAGACACGACTTTCTTGCTTGACGGATAGCGTAACAAGGGCCATGTAACCAAGTCACCCAGCGTGACCTTCCCAACGCGAATGCGTCATAATCTCCGCATATATTTCGCGTTCAGTATACCGTAAAATATCGACCTATTCTATAAATGTTAATGACCCATAAACGTTGCGCACGGCTAAACCCCAGCAGACGCCGTCATTTAAAATAACACCGTAACACTCTTATCAGTCTGTTGTTGATGGGTTTCCATTCCAGTAATGTCAATTCTATTCCTTTCCATAGAATAATGGCTACAACTTCATTGTGCTGTCCATCCTCTCTTCCAGAGTAAAGTACTGTTTCTCCTGTTGCTGTTTTAACTTTTCCTGCCCCTGAACATCTGCTACACTGCTTAGACAGTACAGATTACGCTGGCTTGGCCATGTCCGCCGCATGGAAGATGGTCGCATTCCGAATGATATTTTCTACGAACAACTGGCAGATGGCACAAGAACAACCGGGCGACTGCAGATGAGGTTCAGATATGTGCGCAAGAGAAGCATGAAGGCACTCCACATAAATCCATCTGCCTGGAAGGATGAAGCTGCCGATCGCACCGAATGGAGATGATCCCTACGGTGTCACCTCATAGTGGGCGAAAATAAGTTCTTATAACAAACAGAAGATAAAACAAAAAAACGCCGAAAGGTACACCAAATAAAATAAAAAAAATGCGGAGGCCTATCACCTTAAGGGTGCGTCATACCCATACACAGTTCTTACTGGAAGGGGTTACTAACTAGTGCATTTCTAAAATAAAAGCGTATAGCCTAAATTTTATTTATAGTTTTTTTTTCTTTCTTACTTATTTATTTCTTTCTTCTTTCTTTCTTTTTAAGGTTTAAATAGTAGAAAGTAACAGACTCAGAATACGCAACCATGGTTGTTTATGCTTTTATTTAAGCTGCACATGAGTTTTTAAATAAATAACAGCGTGTTAAAATAACGTGCAATGTATCGTTCATCGGCTGATACAGATTTGAACTATAGATCACACGGAAGCGAGGAGAATCTAAGTTTAATTATCTCTTAATTTACATCGGTACAATTACGTCGTTCTCTTCCTGGTTGTCCTAAATACCTAAAATATAGGTAAATTATCTGTTCGCTTGTTGGGCCGAGAGCTTTTAGCGCACACAGAGGCATAGGCCTCAGTGCTCGCAAATGGCGACGCATTAGAGGCGATATTAAGGGAAGCATGCGCTCGTTATCCGATATATCTTGTTTTTTTCTTTATTTATATTTATGTGTGTGCACATGGTTTTTTTCGCCACTTGCAAAAACGTATGAAATATTTTGAAAACAACAGTTGAAGCAACAAGTTCCACTGAAAAAAACACACAGAAATCTTAGCCAGAAACTAGACAGGGGAAAACAGATACAGAAAAAAAAACACAAGTTTCAAGGATCCACATTCATTATTGTTTTTCCAATGTAATAACCTCCCCCCGCTCTCCCCCCAAACAAAAAACAAACAAACATATAAACAGACAAACACAAATAGTTCGTACATTCTATTGGATACAATAAATGTCGATAGTCAGTTATCAATAACCTTTAATTTGTTACGTCTTTCACAGTAATATAAATTTGTGAACAATGTGTGGAATTACTGATTCTTGATAAATGGTCATCCAAATTAATTCTTTGCAATAAAATGTATTAAACATTTATGTTCTTTATAGTGCATTTGGTACCTTGTTTTTAGCTTTACATGTTTTATGATTTATTGCAGAGATATGGAGCTATCAAAGTTTTTTTTAATAGTGCTGGTTCAGCTACGCTCCGGCATCTAAAGTGATAGCACCAGTTGTGCTTTGGCACTGCTCCGCACTCCGACTCAAATTATACAACAGGCCAATCACTTGATTGCCTTAAAACCTGATAACATGAAATGCAAGAGAGAAAACCGAACTGATCTAAAAGACGACGAACTGAGACGGACTACGACTTATTGAACATGGAATTTAAGGAGTATAAATGGGAAAGAAGAGGAGCTAGTGGAGGAGATGGGCAAAGCAAAACTACCCATTTCTGTAACGGAAACAAAGAAAAAGGGACAATGAGATATGGATCTCGATGGCAACACGCTGCTCTACAGTGGAGTCCCCACACCCGAAAGAGCTAAAGGGGGCGTGGATTGTATTGTTGCTAAAAACGAAAAGGATAGCATCAAGGGATGGAACTTTGTCTTGGATCGCATTATGGTGCTAAAGCTAAAATCTTCTTCTTCTTCTTCTCGTTCGCTGTTGTTTAGAAATGTCTACACAAGAAGTCCGGTTTTCTGGATGTATGTTGCTGTGGTTGAAAGTTCTTCAAGACTCCCAAACAGCTTTGTGTGGATGTGCGTCTCTGTGGGCCAATGTTCAGTTCGCAATTGACTAAGCATGTGGCAGTCTTGCAGGATGTGTTCGGCTGTCTGTGCTGCCTGTCCACACGTACATAGGGGTGATGGGACCAATCTCAGTCTGTATAAGTGACTGTTCAGTCTGTTGTGTCCTGTTCTCATACGGAACAGGATCACCTGTTTTGCTCGATCAAGATATTGATAGTTGTCTCTTTGTTGATCAATTTTCCTGATGGCCTTGATAAGGGTCTTTTTTTCCTGGAATGTGATTGTTTGTTCTTTTTGTTCCTGTGTTGCTCCCTCTTTTGCTAACATATCTGCTCTCTCATTTCCTGGTATGCCACAGTGTGATGGTATCCACTGTAGCACTACCCTTCTTTTGATATTTACTTCGCATAGGACTTTGTTTAATTCTGGCAGTTTATCACTGTTGAGGGCTTGCAGAACTGACATAGCATCGGTAAGGAATACAACCTGCTGACATTGGCTTATTGTGTTATTTATTATTCCTGCAGCAATGCTTATGGCCTGTACTTCAGCAGCATAGTTTGAACAGAATATTCCAGTAGGTGAACAGGTGGATTCATTTCCTTTGTCTGGATAGACCACATAAACTCCTGCGCCTCCGTTCTTCACTGCTCTGGTTGCAGATCCATCAGTATATACTTGGATCCATGCTTCTCTGGGGTATAGTTCTTCAATCATGTCACATGCTGCTATTTTCCTTTGGAGAGTATTTAGCTCTCCCATGGGGCAGGTGGTAGTTATGGAGGTCTTAATACTGAAATTTTGATGTTGTTCCCATGGGGTTGGGAGGAGTGTGGGAGTTATTTCCTTAGTGATGTCTGGTAGTTCATCCTTGTATGTTCTAATTAGTTTTTTGGACCGATGCACAAAACTGCTTCTCTTCAACCTCCCACTGGCTAAATCTCCAAATCTAGTTTTCATTGGATGTGCGGGCATGTTCTTGTACTTTTCTGCTTGGATCAGGGTCTTAGTGTCTCGTCTGTATAATAAAGGTGGAATGCCTGTGATTTTTTCCATTTCATTTATTGGTGTGGTCTTCATGGCACCCGTGATCAACCTAGCGCTTGATTTTGTACTTTATCTAAGGCTTGTAGGTGTGATTTGGCTGCTGTAGACCATGCTGCTGATCCGTACTCTAATATAGGTCTTATTGCACCTGTATACACTTTCTTTAGTGTTGTTTCGTTAGCTCCCCAACTTGATCCAGCTATTTTCCTCAGTATGGAAAGTTTTCTTCTCGCTTTAGCCTCTGTTCTCTCGATGTGGTGCCTCCATGTCATTCTCTTATCTAATGTAATGCCCAAGTACACCGGTTCCTCATCTGTTTGGACATGTATATTTCCAAGTCGTATCTCTCCTGCTTTGTCTTTGTTGGAGAGCGTGAAAAGTGTTGTTGATGATTTTTCAGCGTTGATCTGCACCATCCATTTCTCTGCCCATGCTGCTATGTTGTCTGCTGCCCTTTGTATTCGCTTATTAGCGATAGTTAGATGTTCTTCTACACACCACACCACCAAGTCGTCAGCGTATAGGGCAGCTCTCACACCTTGTGGCAGAACGTGGATGAGGTCATTGATGAATACAAGGAACAGGGTGGGAGACAATACTGAGCCTTGAGGAACTCCATGTTTTAGGAGGATTTTCTTGCTGTTGTGACCTTCCATAGTGACTCTTGCTTTCCGATTGTGTAGGAACGACTGGATCCATTTTCTCATATTACCCTTGATTCCGTTCCTTTGCAGTTTTACTATTAACCCGTCTTTCCATACTTTGTCAAAAGCTTTTTGGAGATCTATCCATAGGGTAAAGACTTTTCTCTTTTCTTGGAAGGCATCTTCAACGATCTGTGACAGGTATGTGATTTGGTCTTCTGTGCTGCTGCACTCTCTAAACCCTGCTTGTTCTGGCACTAAAATTTTCTCGGATTCCAAGTACCATTTCAATCTTCTGTTGATCATCCTCTCCATTGTCTTACATACACAGCTTGTTAGGCTTATTGGTCTGTAGCTGGTGGCCTTCCTGTTGTCTTTTCCTTTCTTTATGATGGGACACATGAGCGCCTCTCTCCATATCTGTGGCACACTGCCTGTCATCCAACTGTAGTTGTATATTTGCAACAGTTTGCTCATTGCTGTATATCCTAGGTGTTTTAGCATTTCGTTGGTTATACCATCTGGGCCTGGTGATTTCCTGTCTTTAAGTTTCCACACGGCTGTTTTTAACTCGTCCATATTGAAAGGTTTGGACATAACGTCCGGACTGTTTCCATTAGTTCTAGTGTGGATTATTTCTTGACGAATGTCTCGTTGTCTGCGTAAATTGACGGAGATGTTACTTTAATTTCTGTAGGATTCCGCAAATATGTCTGCTGCTTGTTTGCCGGTATATAGTTTCCCTGCATCGTCTAGTGTAATGGTTTGTCGTTGAGAATTGTTATCGTCATTCAATTGTTTAGTGAGTTTCCACAACTTTCTCCCTTCCTTTTCAAGGTTTAGTTTATATGTTTTTTCCCTCCAAAAGCTAAAATAAGGAGACACCATATTCAACCTTGTCATTGTGTATTGACCAAATGAAGATCAACGAGCAGAGGTCATAGAGGAATTCTTCGAGCTGCTTCAAAACACAGTGCATGACTGCTTGCATGAAATTATCCTGCTCGGAGATTGCAATGCCAGAGCTGGAAATGACCATGCAAGATGAGGTAGAGGTATCGGAAGGTATGGAGAAGAAACACTAAATGGCGATGGAAAGCGACTCCTTAGATTCTACACTGAGCGAAACCTGATCATTTCAAACACAAAGTTCCCCCATAAGCGCACTAGATGTGAACCAACAAAGAATGAGAAATCTGTGATCGACTATGCCATAGTTAGGAAGAACTCATTCAAGTATGTCTAGGATGCTAGAGGCTGGACAGGACCAGAGATTGGAAACGATCACCGCCTGCTAACGATTAAAAGAACACCTGAAAGAGTTGCTCGACCTAGGAATTGCCTACCATTATGCAAGAAGCTAAGTAAACGAACAGGAGAACTGGGCATTAAGCCCTACAAGCTGAGAAACACAGAAGAACAACCTGATATCTGGAAACCCTCTGGCTTAGATTCAAGGACATCGTAAAGACAGCTGCAGCAGAAGCATGTGGTGAACCGCTCTACCAGCCCGTTCCCTTGTGCGTGACATGGGCTACAATGATAATGTCTGGCTTGAAAGATCCTGAATACTTCCTCAGTTAGTTTCCCGTTGAACTGAGAACCATTATCAGTCAAGATTTGTGGGGGGAGGGGGGGGGGAACCTAACTTAGTGAATATTGTGCCTCTGCCACATGTTTTGAATCTATTGATGACATGGCTACAGCCTCTCCCCACATAGTACATGTGTCCACCAGAGTTAGAATGTAACTGTTCCTCCTCTTGGTCCTAGTGAGAGGTCCAATTATATCCACAGCAACTCTTTCGAATGAAGTCCCCATGATTGGCATTTCTCCAAGAGTTGCAGGTGCAGTCTAGTGCTTTGGAGCTACACGTTGACATTCTGGACAGGATTTTACCTACCTTTTAATATCTTCAGTAATTCCTGGCCAGAAATTGTGACACGCTATCCGTTGTCCAGTGGCACTAATACCCATGTGTCCACTAAATAGTATGGCATGTCCTAACTCCATAACCTTGTTCCTTTATGAAGATGGTACTACCAGCTGTCCATGGTCATTCGGTCCGTTTCCAGCTTTCCTGTAGAGCAGTCCATTCTTCATGTAAAACTCGCCTTTGGTTGGGGGGTTATGAGCTTTTGGCAGTTTACCAAAACAAGGCTTTAATGTGCTATCTTCAGCCTGAGCCTTTTTCATATCCCCTGGATGAGTATTTATTGGGCTGTCCTCCTTTTTCCTAGATTGTGACCTGGTCTGTACAGCTGCCATGACAACAGGTCTTTTGGGATCTCATAAAAACACATATCTGCACCCGAATATCAGAGGGTAGATAGGTTCTTCAACCACTGCTGCGCGAATCACTATATATTGTGGCGTGAGGTTTTATTTGGCTCTTGGATCAGTATAGTACTGACCATTACAGAAATAGAATTTCTGCAGAAAATGGTGAAGTCCCAGTGTCGGAGAGAACTACTGGTATCACAAATTAGTTACGGCTTTGAATGATCTGATCTCGAAAATTAGTAGAGAGGAGACAGATATAAATTGCCACCTCCGCTGTGTAACTAACTGTGATATTAAAAAACAAGGAAACAGATTTTACTTAACAATGATAAAATTGACAAATCATTCAAATACAATTTCCTTATTATTTATTTAGTATAAACACTATCTACTCCACTGTCTACCGCTCCACCTATGTCCCAGTCTTGACATACGGATGCGAGTCATGGGCAATGACTACAACCCATAAAAGCCAGATCCAAACCTCAGAAATGAGGTATCTGAGGAAGGTGGTTGAAGTAACAAGAAGAGACATGGTACGCAACCAGACGATACGTCAAGGCCTTAAATCCTACCCCCTGCAGACCCAAGTAGAACAGTCCCAATTAAGATGGTTTGGTCATGTCTGCAGAATGGGAGAAGATCGGATACCACGACAAGCATGGGAAACAAAGAGCCAAGGATCCAGACCCCGAGGACGATCCAGAGTCCGCTGGGAGGACAACATTAGACAATCTTTAAAGGATCGAGGACTAGAATGGAACCAGGCCAGGAGGAAGGCAGCCGATAGGATAGTCTGGCGCTCTCTCTTCCAAACCTCTACACCTCACGGTAGAAGGGGAACGACTAAGTAAGTAACTATCTACTCTTGTGCTGAAGGGTGAATGTTGGAAAATGGAATGTAATGGATTTGTAAGTTTACAAATGATTTACAAATAAATATAAATATAAATATATATAAATATATAAATATATATATATATATATATATATATATATATAGTTATATATATATATATATATATATATATACATATATATATATATATATATATATATATATATATATATATATATATATATATATATATATATATATATATATATATATATATATATATATATATATATACTTGTATATTACAAGTCTTCCAATTATAGGAACAAAAAATTTATATCAGCTGTGCTGTTACTCAATTATAATACCAATATCAGCTGTGCTGTTAATTACGTATAATTTATCAGCTATAATCTTTTTATTGTCTCTTGCTACGCTAAATCTCTTTTTCGTCACTATCGTGTGGTGAGTACTGGGGCAACTACAACAGTAGTTTTTGCCAGGAATAGTCTATGAGATATTAGATATAAGGTCTCTAGAAATTGGCTCGTTAAGAAAGAATAAAGACCTATTCGAGATAGGGACAAGAAGACAGGAATGCGAATGCTTTCCACTAGACAGTGTTTTCTAATTAATTATGGAAAGAGTTCTGTTTCCCCACGACCTTAGCTTCTGCCCTTAGATCCCGTAAAGAAAAAGCCCCCAACCTCATCTGAGTAGAGAAAGGTTCCTATAGGTGAATATGTAACACCGACAGCACGAGTGATAAACTAACAAACTCTTGATAATGATCAACCGATCGTTGGGTTTATTAATGAAATATCCACACATATAGGGTTAGTAATGGTTAGAACGTGATAATGGTGAAAGACGATTCACACAAAACACACAGATGAGATAATAAAATTACAGTTAATTAAGTAATAGTTAATTAAGAATGAACTGGTGTAAAGTGAAATGATGATGTGATATGATACGTGTTACCAAAATGGTGAGTACTCTACACAGTCCATGTGTCTCTAAATGCTTCTCCTAGATATGAGGATTCACATGTATGCATAAAATGTCCCTAGTTGTTATACGTTATGTCGAGTGGGGTATCTCTAAGCTGAGGACGTTCTGATGAATACTGTTGTCGTACGGAGAACGCTGACGAGATATCTATGTATATTCCTTCACTGTTTGAGTATATCTCTGTAGTGTGGATCAACAGTTAATAGTTGTCATATGAACAAAAAGTCTGTTGTCTAATCTCCCGACGGTACTGGTCAGACTGGATATCTTCACGAAATGCTAGTGATATGTAGACTCATAATCTTGCGTATGTAGTCGTGATTCATATACTTTCGAGTCTGCTTCATAAAATGCGCTTAAGAGTGTGTTGCACGTGGTATAAATATGCGATTCCTCTTTTGAGCTCTTTTGCTTGACTTCAGATAATAATGATCTTTCGAGTGATTTGAATTTATGATGACTCTGTATTGAACTTGTGATAACGATGTATTGAACTTGTGATAACGATGTATTGAACTTGTGAGCAAGCAGTATATGGTGACGAAAAATGCTGCGTCCACCTTATGACTTGTGGGTGAGACAATATTCCTTTTTAATTGAGGAATGAAAGATGTCCTATGGCGAATTCTGCTAGCCAAATGTCCGTTTTCAATAACTTATTTCTGGTTAGACGTCAGACACGTTGCGTGTAGACTCAGACTTCTGATGAACTAAAGACACACAAAAGTCTTCGTAAGTTTTTCACATTTAACATCACTGGTTGACTTGCATTTAAACTACTGCTCATAATTCATCTCTCTCTCTCTCTGAGTTCAATTCTAATGATGTTAAATATCTTGTGCATGAGAGTGTGTGCGCATGGGAGACTGTGATGATGATAAAGGTGAAATATGAACTATTAATTACCTCCTATCATCCTATCATCTTCTAGGAAAATCTTCTGATTTTATTAATCAGTTATGCCAAGAATTATTTGAAACTTTATCTTTCGCACATTTTAGCTGTGAGGTTAAAATAAACAAAAATAAGACAATGTATTAATAAGTATAAGATCTACTAACCTTCTTTTCCCTTCGCAAAATCCTTTAAGAACACAATTAATCACAGAACTGAATTATCATCCACTCTGAATAAACACGTGTATTAGGCTATGCGTTTTTGGGTTTAATCTCTTCCTCACAAGGTAAAAAACTGGACTGCTTCACTCTAGTAGATTATGCGGTATTATATATTTCTGGAAGTCACCTGGCCAAGCTGGGCGTCCAGTGTGGTAAACCAACGCTTGTCTGAACCGCGGCCGACCCAAGATAACACCATTACAGCATGAGACGTTTTCCCCTGGCCAATCTGGGCGTCCAATGTGGTGTCACAGAAATTACAGCGTGCCCAGATGTGTTTCGGATGACCATATGTGTTTTTACCAGATTTATCATGATGCAATGTGGGCTTCAAACGATAATGTCAGGCATGTGGACTCAATCAAAGGACTTTTATTTCCCCCGATGAAAGAACAAATGTGGTTCTCTAGATACCGGTCGCGAGTAATCACAACAATGAAATAGCAAATGTGGATCACAAGTATGAGATGAAAGAGCAAATGTCGGAGAAAATACAATATGAAAAATGTAGGAAAAGATGGAGCAACAAGGCCTTTCCGCTCGTTTATCACAGTCACTGACAGTTAATTTGCTCACAATTGCCGACGGAAATGGTACTAATGTGTACTCATCTCTCAAAAGATCTGTCCTTCTTAGTTTGGTTGACACAAAACACCCGCTGTTGATCGTTTCGTTAGCCCACCCAAGACTGAGGGGGACTAAAGATGTATCTCAGGTACAATCTCTGTGCTCCTGTGAAGTTCCAGGCAGCTGGATTGACTGGACATACGACCTCATGTTTGATGACACGAATAAAACCTGTAACAAGGAAAAATAGGGGCTAATTTCTGTCCTCAAGCCCACCTATTTCTATTGTATATGATATGAGCGTGTCTCAGGTGTCTGCATGTAGGATGAATGACAATATGGCTCAGTATGATTTAGCAATAGCGAGACAAGACAGGTGTCTACTTGCAAAACATTCTTTCTGATAAACTAATAAATGGATACATTCAATAATATAAATTCAATACATGAATACATCCAATAATATAAATTCAATACATGAATACATTCAATACATGAATACATCCCATAATATAAATTCAGTACATGAATACATCCAATAATATGTACACCTAGGTGTGATACAACCATTTCCTTCCCCCTATAATATACCAGGCCCTCTCTGACAAGTGCTATAATATATCCTAACAATATTGTTATGTTCTTATGATAGGAGTATATGAGACGAGGACTGGTTGGTTATATTTCAGGTTGGTGTTATCTGAGACAATAGACTGAAGTTATGTGAGACAATAATAGATTGAGTCCTAACAAGGACTGTTTTGGTTATATTTCAGTTGGTCTGAGATAATAGACTGAAGTTATAGGAGACAATAGATTGAGTCCTAACAAGGACTGTTTTGGTTATATTTCAGTTGGTCTGAAATAATAGATTGAAGTTATAGGAGACAATAGGTTGAGTCCTAACAAGGACTGTTTTGGTTATATTTCAGTTGGTCTGAGATAATAGATTGAAGTTATAGGAGACAATAGGTTGTAGCATGAGTCCTATTAGTCTTCGTCTTCATCAATCATATCAGGAAATACAATCATTATACCTAATGCCCCAAGATACAATCAGTAACCTGATACGTTCATATTGAAACAATTTATATAAAATATATACAGTTGTAGGTTGTATAAATGACTCACAACAAATACAAACATTATATTATCTGCTGAAGGCCTATTTTCCTACAAGGTTATCGTAAATATATTTACCCTCTAAGATTTAAACAGGCCAGTGACTCGACTAGGGAGCAGTCCGCTAGGTCAATGCACGCAGGTAAGCAATAAATCAAGGTTGACAGCTCCTCTTATTCAGTCGGTCGTCTCTCTCTGGCTTCGTGTCGGTGTTGCGTGGTTTTGCATAAAATTTCGCCCGATTATATAGGTAGATGAATGCTTAAGGAAAGCTTTTGGTTGGTTTCTGGTGGGCCAAGCTGATTTGTTGTCTGCAGTTTGGTCTCATGCCTCGTACAGTCTAATTTTATTCTGTTTTTTCCGCCATATTGCGTGACAAGATGGCCGCGACCCACATCCGAAAAAACAGGGCTTAAGTTTAATTTTATTCCGTCTCAGAGACTCGTTGATCTATTTAGAGCTTAGTTTTTTAATACTGTGTGTACAAGAGTTTGTCTTCTTTGTCTTCTTTTTCTTCGTTCTCTTCTTCTTCGTTCGATGCGAATTCTCCTAGTTTTATAAGAGAAATCGGGGAGCCGCGCTAGCGTAGTGGTTACAACACCGCTCTGGCGACCGGGTGATGCAGGATCAAACCCGGGTGACGGCATTTGAGGATTTTTCGTCGACCGGGAATTGGACTGGATTAACTCGAGACCTGGCGAGAACATTTGAAGAGTGTCGTCGACCAGGGATTGGCGGCTCCTGAGCCGACCCAGCTCTAATGGGTACCTCCGAAATCGGCGAGTATCTGCCTGAATGGCGAGGGACACCTGTCTCTGTACAAGAAAAGGGATACTCACGTAAAATCAATGTCAGGTTAGACATTAATAATAACCTGAGATTTCGCCTCGAGTATTAGCGGGCGTACGGAAAAAAAAAAAAGAGAAATCAATTTGGTATAACTAGGGCCAAAGTGAAGTAATTACGACAGAATTGAGAAAAATGTTTTAATCATGTCCATAGTCTCCAGCTGTATTTTATTGATTATATGACGCACTTCTTTGATTGACATGACCACAGCCTCTTGACTATATTTTCAAAATGAGGATTCTGATCACTAGTGGCCAGTCATCATTCGAGGATCGTTTAGTTTTAGACAAGAGACAATATAGTCTGGTGCATTTGTTTGCAGGTTCCTAGACGAGAGAGAGAGTCGCGACCAAAGTTTCTGATGAAGTGTAAGATCAACTGCAATGTGTGAGTAAAGGACCATCACTGCCTGGTAGTAGTATCGCCTCTAACTGTCCGAGTGAATGAAGTCTCTTGGAAAGTCTACACCTGATCAAGCTACAGAAGTGGTTGAAGAGAAAGAAGCAGAATGAGATATGTGAATTGTTTTATTGAGAAAGCTAAATCCAGAAGTCACCAAATGGCCGATGATGATGATAAGAGACATTGACAATTTATTAACATCCGGCTTGTGAATGTGTAAATATCTATCTGAAACTTTTACTAGACATTTATTTTAGTTATTAAAGTACACGAATATATTTTATAAATTGCAGTTGATTGATGTTATTTAAATCTCAGTTCTAGTTCAAAATGTTGTGCATGTCGTCTGCAAAAGAATATTTAATATTTCAAAATCGGTAGGAACAATTAACGAGCTGCATTTCACATCGATTACTAATAGAGACACCCATGGGCCATAGGATGGGTCTAGCGAGAAGGTGACTTACTTCACAGCTCCTGACAAACGTTCATTCTCCATCTACACACACTCTTTCACTCTGATGTCATCATTCACAATGCATTTTACTTCGTTTATAAGGCGTGCGCAATGATAACTGAAGGAAAGTTTCGGGAAAACCCGAAAACTTCAATGATCGTGCGCAGCTCTCAACATTACTAGAAATCGAACTGAGGACCATTCACACAGCGCCATCGCCTTGTTGTGAAAGTAAATAGTGAAAGGCCGCATAGCCAATTTGCAGAACTTGCAGATCTAGTAATCTACTGGTAGTGACCTTTAATCCCAACGATACATCATTATATATTCTCAGCCTCTTTAAAAAAAAAAAAAAAGAAGAAAAAAAGTCAACCTAAAGAGCGTTAACAAAGGTTTCTGGTGATGCTTAACGTCTGCTAGCCTACTTCAACATTATTGATAGCATAACAATACACTTCTTGTCCTGAAACCCCCGGGCAAGAGGGGTCGAAGGAGACCGGAAAAACACATCGAGAGAACGTAACTAAAGACAGAAATGACAAGGGTAAAGAAGACATGGACAGACCTTGAGCGGATAGAACAAGTGGTGTCTGCAACAATTTATTATATGATGTGGTTGCAAGCCCAATTCACAACTTCCCATTACATGTACTCTCCTTTTACGACATTGCTTGAGGCAGAAGTAGACTTATTTTTGTCTTTGTCCCTGAAGACCACCGGAATATACACGTGGCCCATATTAATTATGTTTGTACAATATATTCTATTTGTTTTCTTCTTGTAATTACTTTCGCCATTCCATGTAGTCTTTTCTGCTTAACAAGAAATCACATTTGAAAAAGAATAATCTGTCAAAACGGAAGACAGCTTCAGTTATAAATAAACATATGAGAAAGTGACCTGTAATTTTTCTTAAGGAATAGCTCCTTATATTGATGCACAAACTGTATAAGAATTGTGCGCGAGTTCAAAGACATTTCCAGTTATTTTGTGGTGCAAGTTATTGCGCAAACCAAAGTAAGGTTAAACAGCTGGATTTAGATTTTTGACGTCACACAAGGACAATTTCACTTTCTGGTTCTATAATTAGACGCGAATAAGAGAACAAACATGGAAGAAATAATACGGGATTTATTAAAGTATATAATTCTCGGTTGTTTGTTGCTATAACATTACGCCCCTAATGTTGGGAAGCGTACAAGAAATTACAGCACAGGGAAGAATGTTCCACACACAATAAAGACCAAAGCTGCGGTACATAATGTTTACATCACCAGCACGCTTATATATGGCAGCGAGACATGGAAAATCTAAGCTACACAAAAAAGAAGGTTCAATACCTTCTACCTACAGTGTCTACGCCACTTGGTATTTCATGAAAGGACAAAGTGACATATGTCGAGGTGCTGGCATTCAAAACATGTTGACACTGCTTAGCACAGACTGTGCTGGCTTGGCCATGTCCGCCACATGGAAGATGGTCGTAGCTCCAAAGATATGTTCTACAGGCAACTGGCAGATGGCAAAAAGACAGTCAAGCGACCGCAGCTGAGGATCAAAGACGTGTGTAAGAGAGACATGAAGGCACTGGACATAAATCCAGCATACTGTGCCACCTCAGACTGGGCGAGAAGAAGCTTGCACAACAGGCAGAAGACAAAAGAACAGGCCGAAAGTAACACCTTGACAAGAAATAGCTGAGGGCATCACCTCATGAGCCGCATTCATCACCTCATGGGGCGCATTCCCATTGTCAGTTATGACTGAAAGGGGCTACTAACTAACCATGTAAATAAAACGCACACATTTCAAATAACAAGCTTCACATAACTTCTTCATTTATCTCCTTTTTCGCTCCTGGTGGAGCATCGAGGCCCTACAACAGCTGATCCCCTTGCAGGAAGCTCTGTACTCTCGTAACAGTGGACTCAGTAGCACTTTGTTTTACATGATAAAGCTAAATAGCGCCATACATATTCAAACAAGAGTCTCTCGCTGGCGTACAACGAAAACAATGTGCACGCTGGATTGGAAAATGGCCCACATTTCAATTGACTTATTGTATTTCATAATAGAAGTTAATTGATGCGACTAATACAGGCCAAATTCCTACCAAAATTAAGGGTTAACAAGTTGCAGCATAATATCCCATCCCATCCCGACTAACATAATTACCGATGTATGTTACGTCGGTCGGTCTCACTCAAAATAGTAACTCGCGCCAGAAAAAAAAGTGCGCAACGCACGGTGTGCAACTTGCGCGGCAGGGGTGTTATATAAAACAAATACTTTTATTTTATTTTTTTATTCTTTCACGAAATTAGCAGCGCTCGACAAAGAAAAAGTGCGTAAAAATTGGTGGGCATGAGCCCTCACCTGATGTACGATACCTTTACATTTTGGCATAGAAGACAATGAAAAGGCAGATCAAGAAGCCAAGAAAGGTAGATCTGATAAAAATCTAATAAATGTAGGGACGAGTAAATCAGAGATTAAGAGCTTAATTAAAGATTTAATAATAGATGAATGGAAAGCAGAGTGGAATAAAAATCTGAAAGGAAGACATGCATATAAGATGTTCAAAGCTCCAACAAGAAAATGTCAGATATCTAGGGAGATGAAAATTCCCAGTAATAAGAAACTTCTCAGACTACAGATGGGAAAAGGCTATTTCATAATAGAAGAACCTTACTGTGGAGGATGTCTTCAAGGCAATAATATAGAACATGTCTTGTTAAAATGTAAGAGGTATGAACAAATCAGAATACCAATATTGGATTATTTGCAAGCATCCAACTTACCTATAAATATAGAAGAGGTGTTAAGAATAGACAGACCTAGGGAACTGCATAATATAGTCAAACAATATGTAACACGAACAAATGTTAATATATAGTGGCTGGGAATGTGAAGGTCTGTTGCGGTTCTTACAATGCATATGACTTTTAACAGATGAAAGGCAATTAAATATCGGTAAAGTCAGTTATATAACTGGAACCACCAGGCCTTTACACCCCTCCACTTTAATATTATTCTTGTTCAGAGTTTCTTCTAGATTTTTATTTATTTTTTATTTTTATTTATTTATTTAACGTATAAGCACAATTGTGATTGCTCCTATTTACAATGATGTGACAAATGTGATGCCACTTTTAAATTGAATCTAAAATAATGTAATTCTCGTCGTGTGTACGTTGGTCACAGCTGAGGAATGCAACCGTGTTGAAAAATTGTATTGCTTCCATTATATGTACTCTCCCGAAAATAGTTACAATCAACAAAGAAAAGAGTTCAAATGACGGTGCTCATGAACAGTTTGATTACACTGTATAATGGTAAGAAACCAAAAACACTCTAAGAATGTACTTCTGTCTGCTCATCCGGGAACGTAAACAGCACACTATAATTAAAAACCGTCAAGTTTGACGGGTTATTGCTAGTTGCATATATAAATCCGAGTAACTTCTGTCCCTGCCACGACGTCAGACTGTCCAGTGTCTTCTCTCTTTGTCGTCCTCTATTTATTTGTCCTCTAATCGTTCCTGTGGACGCAAGATATTCCAACTGTCCTCTTCCTATAACATGTTCAAACCAAGTGAATTGCTTTCTTCTAATGTGAATAATAAGATTCTTTAGTGCGCAGGCTTCTATCAGACATCCTCATTACTCTTTGTTATCTCTCCATGGTATTTTTAAAATTTGTCTGCGTAAAAACCATTATTCCAGAGCGTTGACAGCGTAAACACGTCGATAAAAGTTCGTTGAATCCATTAATTGTATATCATTGAACTCAATTGATTTGACGTGACATTGTTTTTAAGGCAGGAATATTTACTGTAGTATAAAATATTTCAAACATTTGCTTCCAACAAAGAGAAATCGTCTCGTGGCCTAACACGTCTCAGATGAGTCATAAAATAGGTCCGGCTGAAATTAACCCAATTATACAATTGAAAATGTGGTCATGGATCAGTCGCATCACTGGACTCATAAAATATGGACAAATCACACCATTGGACAAATAAGCAATGGATAAATCACAACACTGGACGATTGAGAAATGAACCATTCGCGCACCATTGGATGAAAGAGCAATTGACTGATCGTAGTACTGGCCGACTGAGCAATGGACCAATCGTACCATTGGACAAATGAGCAACGGACAAATCGTAACATGGGACGAATGAGTAGTATTCCAATCGTAACATTGGAGTATTGAGCAATAGACCAATCGCACGATTGTAAATATGAACAATGTTCCAGCCGTGGCGTTGGACGAATTGGCATTGGGTCAATCGCCTTTTGGAATAATCGGCGTCATACTAATTGTCATGAGATGCCCATTATGCAGGCCAATTGTTTCGTAAAAGACATTTCCTCTCCATCTCCACGCTTTTGTTTTAATCTCCAGACAAAAGACATTACCTCGAGATGCTGAAGAAGTGACAGAGACGATAACACGGAAAGCCTGAGTTCATTGGCCGTTGCTTTCAGCAATATAGCCTATAGACCTGAGTGACTGAGTTACACACACTCAGAAAATAAGCTAGATGGACTGATCACAGGGGGTATCTGTTGAATAATTTTATATTTTGACTGTTGCTGAATTTGGAAGTGTCGTTAAATGGTTAATAGAACAGAAATTGATGTGTCAATTATGGACGTTTCTACTAAAATCTGGTTCCTCGATTAAAAAAAAATCTGGCTATAGTTCTCTTTCCCCCCCCCCCCCAACCCCACTTTATCTTTCTCTCTCTCTGCTTCAATTACCATAATGTCTCTAGTAGTTATTGTGGTCACAGCTTGAGAACCACTGTTATTGAAAATCTACTGTTCTGCTATTTAATTCTTCATATGTAAACATTGTCTCTCATCTGTTGTGACGTACGAGGGGAAGTCAGTAAGTAGGTCACAAACTGATATGGGATAGATGCAAATTGTAGTTGGTAGTTTCTAAAGGTGTTATTAGGTGGCAGCAACATCCAGCTTAATGATTACTGTAGGTAGCAGACGCTAGGTGTCGCAAGCGCATGCGCAGCTCAGATAAAAATGGCGACCGTGCTCGTGGAGTGTACGACCGAAGAACAGCGTGCTGCTGTGCGTTTTGTTTTGGGCAAAAGGACTTCCTGCAAAGGATATTCATAAGGAAATGTTTCCTGAGATGTGCTTGTCACGTAAAGCGGTACATAACTGGGGCGATAAATTTTCTCAAGGACGCTCAGAAATTGCTGATGAAGACCGACCTGGTCGTCCTCTTCATATTGCGACAGAAGCATCTGTGCGGCGGGTGGGGGAGATGATTCGAGCTGACAGGCGAGTAACAATAGACAGTGAAACAACTACCATAGGGTGTTCTCATGGTTTAGCCGACAGTATAATGCATGATCGAGTGAATTTCCGGAAAGTGTGCTCACGGTGGGTGCCCAGACAACTGACTGAGGAACACAAAATGAACCGAATGGGTCTGTCCTTGCAACATCTCTCTCGGTACGCAGATGAAAGAGAAGACATGCTTAACAGGATTATTACTGGGGACGAATGATGGGTGCATCACTACCAACCCGAATCAAGGCGTGCTCCAACGCATTAGAAACATCCTTCTTCACCTTCTGCCAAGAAATTCAAGGTTACGCCATCAGCTGGGAAGGTTATGCTTACAGTGTTTTGGGATTCTCAAGGAGTGCTGTTAACCCATTTCCAGAAGAAAGGTAAGAATGTGAATGCTGCATCGTACTGTGGAGTTCTGTTGATACTTACTTACATGGGATTTTAGGCCTTGACGGATCGTCTGGTTGCGGACCATGTCTCTTCTTGTTACTTCAACCACTTTCCTCAGATACCTCATTTCTTAGGTTTGTATCTGGCTTTTGTGGGTTGTAGTCATTGCCCACGACTCGCATCCATATGTCAAGACTGGGACATAGGTGGAGCGGTATACAGCCATCTTCGTTTTCTTACCAACCTCTTTCTTGCTGTGGAATCCTCGATTTATGGCCTGAAAAAGTCTCCCAGCCGCTGCTTTTCGAGTGGCCAACTCTTCTTTGATGCCTCCCTTTCGGTCTATAATAGCTCCGAGATATTTAAAGTGGTCGACCTGCTCCAGGACCTGTTCTCCCAACTTAATCTGATGTTTTCTTTCTTCTCGTGATATCACCATGGATTTTGTTTTAGAGCTGCTTATGACCATCCCTCTCTTCTCCAGCTCTTCCTTCCAGACTTGCAGGTTGGATTGGAGATGTGCCTCTGATTTAGCAATCAGGGCAACATCATCAGCAAATGCCAGCTCCGAAATATAGACCTGTCTCATCTTCCAGTACCCCACTGAATACTTTCTTGTTCTCTCCTTACATGCCTTGATGACATCGTCCATAAGGAGTATGAAGAGGTAAGGTGATAGGATATCACCTTGTCTTACACCAGTGGTGGTCCTGAACTCTTCTGACTTATGGTTTGCTGTCCTCACATAATTTCTGCAAGACTTGTAGAAGCTCTGTATAGCATGAGTCAGAGGTGCTGGAATATTCTTCCTTGCCAAACAGTCCCAAAGTTTGCTCCAGGGGACCCTGTCAAACGCCTTTTCCAGATCTATGAAACAAAGATGGATCTCACTCTTAGTACTCAAGGGCCTTTTCACTCAGCTGTCTGAGTGTGAAGATTAGGTCTTGAGTACTTCGGTTTGCTCGGAATCCGCACTGGACCTCATCCAATTGTGGCTCAGCTAGGCGTCGGAGTCTCTGCTCTAGGATTCTAGAGTAGATTTTACCAGGGACAATGAGAAGGGATATGCCTCTATGGTTTCCACATTGTCGATTGTCACCCTTTTTGAAAATTGGTGTTATGATGGCAATCTCCCAATCCTTTGGTATGGTCTTGTTGCACCATGCTGCCTGTAGGACCTTTAAGAGTAATAGGTCGCCTGATGCTCCCATGTACTTAACCATTTCTGGTGTTAGACCTTCATGCCCTGCTGCTTTGCCCATCTTGATTTTCTCTAGTGCTGCCCTCATTTGGTTTTTTTCTTCCATCTTTTATGTCATCTTCACCATCATTGGTTTTCTCTTCTGTGCTAGTGGTTATCATTTCTGATGCTTCACCATGCTCACCATCCAGGAGTTCTGAGAAATATTCTTTCCATCTTTCCATTACTTCCTTCGGAGCAGTAAGCAATTTGCCTTGCTTGTCCTTTATAAATTTGAGAGGGCATTGTTTTTCTTTCCTCATGTTCTTTAGGGTCTTATAGAACAATTTCTGGTTTTCTTGTGCATCTTTTTCTAGCTTTTCTCCAAATTCTTCCCAGGACTTCTGTTTTGCTGCTAGCACTTTGTTCTTTGCTTCTGTTCTGAGTGTCACATATTCTCTATATTTTTCCATTTGTCCTGTTGTGTTTTTAGCTCCTAAGTATTGTTTCCATGCCATTTTCTTCTTTCTTATTTTCTCTTTGACTTCCTCTGTCCACCAAGGTGTCCTCTTTCTCTGGTTCCCAAGTCGGACTTCACCGCATGCTTCTGCAGCAGCTGTCTTTATGATATCCTTGAATTTATTTCAGAGGGTTTCCAAGTCATCAGGTCGTTCTTCTGTGTTGCTCACTGCTGTAGCAATAAGCCCCTGATATCTGGTCTTAATTTCTGGCTCTCTCAGCTTGTAGGTCCTAATGCTCATTTCTCCTGCTCGTTTACTTGGTTTCTTGCGTGATGTTGGGCAGTTCCTAGGCTGAGCAACTCTTTCAGTTGTTCGTTGATTGTTAGCAGGTAGTGATCACTTCCAATCTCTGGCCCCCTCCAGACTCTTGCATCTCGGACATATCTGAATGAGCTTCTCCGAACAATGGCATAGTCGATCACTGACTTCTCATTCTTGGTTGGTTCACATCTAGTGTATGCATGTATGCGCTTATGGGGGAACTTTGTGTTTGTAATGATCAGATTCTGCTCACTGCAGAATCTAAGGAGTCGCTTTCCATTGTCATTGAGAGTATCTTCTCCATATCTTCCGATAACTCCACCCCATCTAGCATGGTCATTTCCAACTCTGGCATTAAAATCTCCGAGCATAATAACTTCATCTAGGCAGTCATCCACTGTCCTTTGAAGCAGCTCGAAGAATTCCTCCTTGACCTCTGCTCTCTCATCCTCATTTAGCCCATACACTATGACCAGGTTGACTATGGTTTCTCCTTCTTTTAGTTTTACAACCATAATGCGCTCCGAGACAAAGTTCCATCCCTTGATACTATCTTTTTGATTTTGGGCCACAATGCAACCCACGCCCCCTTTAGCTCTTTCAGATATGGGTACACCACTGTAGAGCAACGTGTTGCCATCGAGATCCATGACTCCTTGTTCTTTTTTCTTCGTTTCCGTTATAGCCAGGATTTCTAGTTTTGCTTTCCTCATCTCTTCCACCAGCTCCTCTTCCTTCCCATTTATACTTCTTGTGTTCCAAGTTCCATAAGTCGTAGTCCGTAGTCCGTTCCAGTTCGTCGCCTTTAGAATCAGTCCGGTTTTCTCTCTTGTAGTTCGCGTAATCATGATTTAAAGCAAACAGGTGATTGGCCTGTTGTGCCTTTGCATGGTGGAGGGGCTGCCTCCTTACGGCCTCCATGCAGGCCGCCCTCCTCCTTTTTCATCCGGGCTTGGGACCGGCATAGGCGGAGTTCCTGTTGATACTTCGGGATGCAATTCGAAGAAAACGCCCAGGCCTACTGACTACAAGAGTACTGCTCCATCACGACAATGCCAGACCACATGCGGTTCGATTGACCCAGAGACAATTGAACAACTAGGGTGGCAGCTTCTTGAACATCCGACGTACAGCCCCGACTTAGCCCCGAGATATTTCTACCTGTTTGGTCAACTAAAAACTCACCTTGGCGGCAAACGTTTCGCGGATGACAAAGAGGTTGAACGTGAGGTGCGAATGTCGCTGAGACAGCAGACCAAAGACTTCTATGCTGCAGGTTTTGGGGCACTGATAAAGTGATGGGATAAGCGTATCAATGTTGGTGGAGATTATGGTGAGAAATAACGGGAAATGTTAGTGCAATAATAAATGGTTTTCAAGTTCGTATCTCTTATAGCTTTTTAATAGCCATTTGTGACCTATTTACTGACTTGCTCTCGTATTTTTTCAGTTTCTGCCTTGGCGTATCTTATTGAAACTGGCCTGATCGCCAGGGATGTAACTTTACCAATTCTATCTTCTACTCGCTAGCCTGTCAGCTTGTCTATTGTACTTCACTACTAGTTATGAAAACTTATAATGTTCAACGTACCTGGGTTCTCGAAATACACACATTTTCTCTGACTGGGAACACTGTCCTCTTGTCCTCAGAATAAATAACAAAACTGTCGTACATAATTGTGGCAAGAAATGTGCGATTTGGGCGTATATGCGAAAGTCAACTTTTCCGTCACCACAGAAAACAATAAAAACCATTTGGCATATCGACCCGATGAAAACTACCAATTAGCAGCCACTTCTAAATACTATCTTTAATCACCACTGGGAGAAAACCCAAACTGAACGTAACGCTTTCACATCACGGATCTGACTGACTTAATCTAAAACTTCGATTTACAACAACGACCATTCCCGAACATTATAGAACAACTTTGTCTCACAACAACTCACTCAAATACGTGAATTTACAGTCACGTAGCCGAGCTCACCATTAAAAAAAAACGAAAACTTAACATTAGAATTGTCACCCAAGGGATGTAACACTACTCTTGATCCCCTCTTCTCGTTCTATAGAGTATTTCCCGTTGACTATAGACTAGAAGTTCCATAATAAAAATACTTCTAACCGAATTTTCTCTACCCACTCTAACGGTTACAAGACACTGGCATTCTCGCCGGTGCTACGGAGTTCTTGCACTGTGCTGAGATTCTCCTCCTTGTGTTATCTAAGGGAGGAGATCGGATCGCTGATGGAGTTGTCCGTGTGCAATGAAGATAGTGTAGTCCTTAAACTACATAGACATACAAATCTGGTATCTGACTTGTAAATTTATCAGGGTTGATCGAAATATCGTGTGTTCATTTTAAATAATCAAAGTACATTCTGTATCGTACACGTTGGGAAAAAAAACAAATAAAATGCACATTAGTGAAAAAAGAGTGAGGACAAAAGCTTTACAGTAAGTTTCACAAACATCACGACACACACAACATCATGACCAAGTTTAACCCTTTTTAACCCACAAAGCCGTACTAAACGTCACGATTCCTACATTATCCTCCCAAGTGCTGCCTGGTACGTGAATAAGGTGTAGTCAGATTTCCTCGTGTCTGTATACTGATCATCATCGTCAATCTTCAGCTCCTAACGGAGCATAGGTGTTACGGTATATGTTATTAACGCCGTCTGCTAAAGGTTAGCAGACGTGCAATTGTAAAGGTTAAGACATTTAATATATTGCGATAGATGTTTCAATTATTGAACGCTCCATACACGATCGATTATGACGTGTCTAGCGTTGTTTGGGTCACAGTCGGTAACTAGGAGACGCTACCCTTTGTTACTTGACCGCCAAGCTGAATAGCTGCGTTTTCTAACCTTCCAATTCAATGGCATGATATAGCCATTTATATGTGCATTTATGATGGACCAGGGTCAGTCCTAGAACTCTATATGAGAGGAAACTTACGGAGGTTAGTGTTTAACTAGAATCCTCAGAAGGAGGAGAATAATCGTCCAATTCGTATGAAATATTCAGACTCGCAGTCTCACTGTCGGCAGGTAGCCATGTCTATCTGCGCGTGCATATAGCTGTGATGTTCTGACGACAATACTGCATTGTATCCTTAAACGGACATTGACACGTAAACCAGCAGTCTACGTTATTGATTAATTTATGCATGACTTATACGGACTTATGTTCTGCTCATATTTGAAATGATCATCCTGTGTGTACATGTGATTAAATATTACGGACTCAACCTGAAGGCATTAATTACTTCATTAATGTTGCTGAGTTCAAGTATTACATGTTACTTCTTCATATCATGCTACTGAGTTGTATGAACGCTTCACCCTAATTCGCGTAATGATAAAACAAGCACGATCAACAAGAAATCATTAAAATAACTATACTCAGCACATGATCTTCAACCGGCAAATAACTCAGCAACAAAGTGGTGGCCGAATGCGGGGAACGACAGAAAAAAGAAACAAACTTCTGTTCCTTACGCACATGTTAACCATAATATTTACGATCAAGTTTCGATCACATGATCCAGTCGAAGATGACGTTGTACTCATTCTAATGCCTAACAACGTGACGTCACCGAAGGTCGTGTAGGTGAACTGTCGGAGAAACCAAAGCCGTTTTCTAAGTCTAACCAGGGGAAACATGAGCCATTGATGCAAACACACGATATGGACTACAGGAGCAGACAGTCAGGGGCATTAGCCTAGCTGTTGACGACCTCTAGCACTGATCTAAGCAACGGAAAAGATAAGTCTAGTTGTTTTAATACTGTCGTCATTGCAAACAGTAATACTGAGTCCATGCCTTTTGCCTGCATAGGCATGTCTTTTCTGAATGTGTTTCATGTATTTTTGGGGTTGTTTTAATGTGTTGTTAATTAGCGGGCCGGTTGGAGGGAACTGAAATCTCTGGGGAATGTCGCGAACAGCTGACCACCTAGATTTCAGCCGGTCTTAGGGCAGTTAAACGATTGCACTTTTGGAAGCCCCATTGAGGTTTGCCGGTGGACTGCCTGTCCAGATCTGCTATCGTTTGACGTTTGTGTTAGCTGTACCGTTCCGTAGATATCTGGTGTATTTTATTTGTACTAAGTTCACATTTTTATTCAGTTTTGTATCATGTTCGTTAACTATTTCGTCCAGTCTAATCTTACTATCATTTATTTAATGATTGTTAAATGTTCGTCCGTTATGAGTCCTGTGATGTCATCATTTTTTGCAGTCATTTTTTTTTGTGTACTTTGCATATTCAGTTGACCTCGGGTCAATCTTTGACCCTTCGTTTTCCGTGTGACACTTCCGCTTGTTTTATTTAGTTCATAAATTCATTTTTAATTGTGAAAATGTCTTGTTTGCGTCTTGACATTGTTTGTACCCTTTAGTTGCATCATTGTTTTGTTTGTCCTCATGATATATATTAAATACTACATTAATAATATGACATTATATTCAATAATACACTTGTAATTTAATTTAATTAATTTTTTCTGACATTTAAGGTTAATATGGGACATTGCATAATTATGCAGTGATAGTCCAAGAAATTAGCACTACAATTTATAAGAGATGCCTAGGGCATAATAATAATAATATAATATATATATATATTGATCAAATAAAATAATCTTATAGTCTACCTTTGAGGTGACAGACCCATTGTATATTATTTAATATACTTTTCTGGTACTAAGAGAGTGACTTAGTACATTGAACAATATAATTACTAGGAATCATACCCAACATTATTGGATATTGAGATTAATTGTGTGATGTAATTACATTATAGTTAACAGATATCATAACTATTTATGATATAGTTAGTACTTAGATACAATATTGTTACAAAATATTGTCTATTAGTTGAACTTAGACATAAGAGTTCAGTACTATTGTGATTATTTATATTGAATATTCCTAAGTTGAGTAAGTATAATAATTACTCTGAAGCTACTATTGACTATTTTAATCAGTAATTATCAATAATTACTTACCAGATAAAAGTCAAAATGCTTACTATAGACCATTTCGTTAAAATTGGTAAGGAATATGGTTATAAATCTCAAGAACTTCGTCAGTTTGCTGAGGCAGAACTGGAAAAACATAAAGCAGAAATGGAGGAACGTGAAAGAAAAGAAGCAGAGAAAAAGGCTGCATTAAAGAAAGAGGAGGAGGAACGTGAAAGAAAGGAAGCAGAACGTGAGATGAAGCAAATTGCCAAGGAAAATAGATTAAGAGAAATTGCTCAACAGGAAGAAGAGAATAAATTGAAACGAGAGGAAATTATTTTACAACAAGAAATGGAATTGGCGCGTATTAAATTGGAGACAGCAAGATTACAAGCACAAAGTGCTGATGCAAACCAGAATAATAACGCACAAAATGGATCGTCATCCAGCCAAACTAAACATTTCTACAACTTTAAATTACCCACTTTCAACTTAAACGTGGACGACCTTTCATCGTTCCTGTCACGTTTTGAACAGACTTGCAAAACAAATCATTTGCCTGAAGAGTCATGGGTACTCAAGTTAAATGAATTCTTGGTTGGAGAACCATTGACGGCTTCTCAAAATGCTGACCCATCAATAGCAAATAACTACGGTGCTATTAAGTCCTTGCTTTTACGAAGGTTTCACCTGGACGAGGAACACTGTAGGTTGAAATTTACGGGAATTTTACCTGAATCTCCAAAAGATTTTGCAGGATTCATTGCGAACATACGCAATACATTTAATAGATGGGTTGAACTGGCAGAAGTCAACAAATCGTACGACAAATTAGTTGATTTGCTACTACGGGATAAGGTATTATCTTCGGTTAGCCAGCCATTCTTTGCATATTTGCAGGAGCGTAAACCAGGTACTATTGACGAGTTGGAAAAAATTTCTTTAAACTACTGTTCGGCACATCCGAATGCAACCATTTCTAACTCCTCATTAAGAGAACCTCTACCTGTGGCGTCTAATATGGCCTACAATCATAATAACAAACAAAGACATCACAGTGTAGACAGAAGTAGGTTCCAAAGAAATCACAATGTTAACTTTCAGAAGGGACATAATAATGATTTCAACAATAAAAATGAGTTCAACAGAGGTAGATCACGAGATAGAAATTATTCACCTCAAACAAACTACCACAATAGTCAACATAACACTAATTATAATCGATCACATACCCCGAAAAAATAACAATAACTGGAATGGTAATAATCATGGCTCGAGACATCGAGATAATAGTTACTATAGAGGACGACGAGATAATTCTAACAATTATACTCGGAATCGATCTCATTCTCGGGGATCATCTCATTACAACCATAATACAGGGGCGGCAGTTACAAATAATACTACCCCTATAGCTCAGGTCCCACTTGACAATAATACAACACAGTCTTCTGCTGCATGTTTTGCTATTAATTATAATGTGGCAAATAGTTGCCAACAATGCAATCTTATTTTTCAGAAGGCGAAAGAAACAGTGCTTAACTGCGGACATATTACACCAGAGGTAGGTCTTGCAGTCAACGATGGAACAGGCTTACTAATTTTTAACAGGGGAATCGTTAATGGATCCGTCGTCTCAGTGCTGAGAGATTCAGGATCCACGACGATTGGTGTACGTCAGTCGCTGGTACATCCTAGCTGTGCGACAGGAGAATACGTCCGCTGCATGACATTTGGTGGAACTATTGAGTTTTACCCCACAGCTATTGTTCATATTAGAACACCCTTTTTCACAGGGAATGTAAAAGTATGTATGCTAAAAAAGCCTATTGCTGATCTGATGGTTGGTCGTATACACGGCAGTAAAGATTGTACTCCAGATGAGATCATAGAATGGGAGAAACATAACCTATGCACTGGAAAACGCCGTGACGACTAGAGCGCAGACTCAACTCATGGAGAAAGTTGGTGATAATAAAATGGATGCAGACAACCAAGAGGAATTTGTAGTCAATTCACCTATTGACAGGGAAACATTTGCAACCAAACAAAAAGAGGATAAATCTTTAAAAAAAATTTTTAAGCTGGTTGATAAAGTTGACAATCTATCCTCAGGTAATAATAACAAACATTGGTTTGTTATTAAAAATGACATATTGATTAGATGTTTTAATGACAAATCACAAATGAAACAACAAGTTATGGTCCCGTATACTTTTAGACGGTACATTCTTCAACATGCGCATGACTCACAGTGTGCTGGACATATGGGATATACTCGAACACGATCTCGAGTACTGTCTTCATTCTTTTGGCCAGGAGTGTCAAGAGATATTTCGCAGTATGTACGTTCCTGTACTACATGCCAAGAAGTGAAAGCACGTGGAGCTTTTCACACGGCGCCTATTCAGGCTTGCGATATCTCAGTAAGACCGTTTGACAAGATGGCCATAGATATTATTGGTCCATTGCTACCATCGGCCAGAGGACATAGATTCGTCCTTACGTGCATTGATTTGTGCACACGATGGCCAGAAGCTATCCCATTAAAGACCACCACTACCACAGATGTAGCTGATGCACTACATCTCATCTTTTCTAGAATAGGGTTTCCTAGAAAACTTTTATCAGACCATGGGTCACAGTTCATATCTGACACCATGAAGGAAGTCATGAAAACTTGGAACATTGATAGGAATTTAAGTAGTATTTATCATCCTATGAGTAATGGTGCAGTTGAAAGACTTAACCGTACACTTAAACAACTACTACATAAGGTTACTGTTAAGCACCCTCATGACTGGGACAGAGCACTCCCAGCTGTTCTATTTGCTTATCGGGAGGTACCGCATGAACAAACTGGCTTCTCTCCCTTTGAATTAGTTTTTGGTGCTCCCCCAAGAGGTCCTATGGGACTAATAAAAGACTTATTAATTGACGCAGAGATGACTCAGGACACTCAGTCATCTTACGAGTATGTGATTAATCTTCGGAAGAACATTATTGAGTCTTGCCAGTTGGCAACAGCTTCTTCTGAGGCTGCAAAAGCTAAGGCTCGATCTCTACAAAATAGGTCTCGACGATTACGCCAATTATTCCCAGGCGATGAGGCTTATGTGTTACTTCCTCACAACAACAATAAATTATTGATATCTTGGAATGGTCCTTACAAAGTCATTGATAAAATTTCCGACGTTGATTACGTCTTAGATATCAAGGGACACAAAAAGATATTTCATATTAACATGCTCAAGCAATTTCATACACGTCCTTAACACTTACAGTCAATTTTTCATGAACTAGATGACAACACAGTATCTACTTGTTATTATTCCAACTTATCCGTCATCCAGGAAGAAGAATCTTCTTTTCCTGAGGTACAGTTACCGTTACCGGTACCAGTAGTTCAACCTACTGAATCTTGGCGGGATGTAACCATCTCTTCAACGGTTACACCGCAACAGCGTCTACAGATTGCTAATCTCTTACAATCTTATCCAGATGTGTTGACCGACGTCCCGGGTCGCACATCGGCTATCAGTCATGACATTACTCTCAATGACGATACACCTATTCGTGTACATCCCTATTCGGTTCCTTTACATTTCCTTGCTAAAACTACTAAGGAACTTGAACAGATGTTGTCTCTGGGAATCATTGAGACTAGTAATTCGCCATTCTCTTCTCCATTAGTGATTGTCCGGAAGAAGGACAATAACATCAGACTATGTGTTGACTATAGAAAATTAAATGCTAAGACTATAGTTGACAGCGAACCACATCCACTTATCGACGACTTACTGCCACGTCTATCCAACGCAACTATATTTAGTAAGATAGACTTAACTAAAGGTTATTGGCAGATACCACTGACCGAAAAGGCTAAGTACTACACCGCATTTTCCACTCCACAAGGTCTATACCAGTGGAATGTGATGCCTTTTGGGCTTGTTAATGCGCCAGCTACCTTCATTCGCCTGATGCGACAAATTTTATCAGGTAGACCAGACGTTATTACATATATTGACGACATATGCTTGTTTAGTTCGTCGTTTGAGGAACATGTTTCGGGACTTAGATATGTTTTCGACACTCTAAGGAATTATCATCTAACTGCTAAACCTACAAAGGTGCAGATCGCGTGTAATGAGATAACCTTTTTGGGACATATCATTGGAGCGGGATATATCCGAACGTTACCTAGTACGGTCTCCAAAATTCTAAACATAGCAGTTCCTCAGACGAAGAAACAGGTCAGGAGTTTGTTAGGACTTGTTCAATATTACAGTAGATTCATACCAAACTTGTCATCCATCACGGCTGTATTGTCTTCATTGTTAAAAAAAGACATGCCGGTGAAGGTGACATGGACTGGTATATGCAATGAAACTTTCAACAAAATTATAAATTTGTTTTCGCATGAACCAATTTTAAGACTTCCCGATGCTTCCAAAAGATTTTTTTCTTACGAACAGATGCTAGTAACTACGGCATCGGTGCATGCCTGCTCCAGAACCATGATGGCGTTCTACATCCTACATTATATATTTCAAGAAAGCTAAAGCCGGCAGAAACAAAATATTCCACAGTGGACAAGGAACTTTTGTCAGTTATATGGGCAATCACAAAACTGGAAAAGTTCTTGCTTGGTGCTCCATTCACCATTCAGACTGACCAGCGTGCTGTAGCATCTTTGCGTAGATCAAACCACAAAAGTCCAAAACTCGCCAGATACGCGATCATCCTGCAGCCATTTGAATTCTCCATTGAACATATTCCTGGCACTGAAAACATTGTGGCGGATGCGTTGTCACGTAATCCTATTGACGACGAATAATCAACATTGACATTCCTAAAATACGTCAATCATCACTACATTGGATAGAACGGAGTATCAACTATAAGGGAACTAACCTTGACTTCAAGTTAATAATTATAAACACTATATGCATCACAGAATTGAACTAAAGACAATCAAGGTATACATATTGACATTGAAACTTCGTCTAACGTCCATACACAATATATGAATATTCGTTGAACAATCATGGAACAATATCTGACGACAAGTCGAACTTATTATCCTATGTGCACTTAATTCTTGGATCCTAGGATAATTGACATTTCTGTCCGACGTAAATGCTTCAACACTTTGTCTAAAAGAATTCATCAGGATCAGGACTACGGATGGATCATCATATCCTATACTAATTAATTAGTTAACTTAACTTCTTAATTGAATTATTATCAATAAAATGAAATGTGAGAAAAAAATGAAATGAAAAAAAACAAAAAAAGAGAACGAAATATAAAAAGAAGAAATTATGAAAAGAGAAAATAAATCTCACACAAGTATTAGATTAATATTTTTTTTTAATGTACCTATACGTTATTTAGTTAGTTAAATTAGATAGTTATTATTCACTAACACTTAACACACACAATTAAGTTAAACTTATATTCGAATTTCTTTCTATTTCTTCTCACTTATTTTGTCTTTTCTTCTCTCATAACATCGTGTTACATTAGAATCTTAATAATTTAACTCTTAGTTTAATTAATTAATTTAATTTTAATTAGTCAAATTAATTCCTATATGACATACTAATACGACAGACCTTACTTTAATTTAATTCTATCATTCACTATTGACATTACACATTTTATTTAGTTGATATAATAATATGCATAATATTGATATATAATATGATTAATGTTAGATGACTATGACAAATAGTTAGTTGACATGACCGCGACACGGTTCTACTCAGAACATCGTCGGCCATATGTCACAATGGTGTTAAATTTTTTGAAAAATTGTTAAGTCGGATAGATCTTGAAAAAAAATCGATAGATTTTTTTTCCCCGGTGTACAGGGAATTGTTACGGTATATGTTATTAACGCCGTCTGCTAAAGGTTAGCAGACGTGCAATTGTAAAGGTTAAGACATTTAATATATTGCGATAGATGTTTCAATTATTGAACGCTCCATACACGATCGATTATGACGTGTCTAGCGTTGTTTGGGTCACAGTCGGTAACTAGGAGACGCTACCCTTTGTTACTTGACCGCCAAGCTGAATAGCTGCGTTTTCTAACCTTCCAATTCAATGGCATGATATAGCCATTTATATGTGCATTTATGATGGACCAGGGTCAGTCCTAGAACTCTATATGAGAGGAAACTTACGGAGGTTAGTGTTTAACTAGAATCCTCAGAAGGAGGAGAATAATCGTCCAATTCGTATGAAATATTCAGACTCGCAGTCTCACTGTCGGCAGGTAGCCATGTCTATCTGCGCGTGCATATAGCTGTGATGTTCTGACGACAATACTGCATTGTATCCTTAAACGGACATTGACACGTAAACCAGCAGTCTACGTTATTGATTAATTTATGCATGACTTATACGGACTTATGTTCTGCTCATATTTGAAATGATCATCCTGTGTGTACATGTGATTAAATATTACGGACTCAACCTGAAGGCATTAATTACTTCATTAATGTTGCTGAGTTCAAGTATTACATGTTACTTCTTCATATCATGCTACTGAGTTGTATGAACGCTTCACCCTAATTCGCGTAATGATAAAACAAGCACGATCAACAAGAAATCATTAAAATAACTATACTCAGCACATGATCTTCAACCGGCAAATAACTCAGCAACAATAGGCCTTCAGCAACCTTACGTCTAATCTTCCTGTTCTGTGTCATCAGCTCAAGGTGTTTTCCGTGCATTCTTTGTTCCCTTCATGTCTGTCTCCAGGTCTCTTCTCCGTGTATTTTTTGGGTCTTCCTCAGGTCACTTAATCTGTGAATTCCAGAAAAAGAACTGCCTTTCAATGCTATCAATAGGTTTCCTCGATGTGTATTGTTATCGCCAGCGCCGTCATGAGGCTGGGTCGACCCCGGAGCCGTTTGCGGTCTAAAAAATTCCACCTAAACTGGGGATCGAACCACGGACCACCGAGATAGGAAGCCAGTGCACTAACCACTGCGTTACCACAGCTCCGAAAATATCTTAAATATTAAAATATCTTATAATGCATATAAAATGGTATTTTTAATAATAGTTGTAAGTCTTACTCGCAATAAATTAATTTGTTTTATATCGTGTAATATATAGAAATGCAAGTGAAACACACATGTCAGAATCTTCAACTCAAATGTCAAGTCAGTCCTGTTGTAAGGCTCTGAAACACGGATAATAATCAATCCAACAACCAAAAAGCTACACACTTTCATAAATGGGTTCCTGCGTAGGATTTTACCTCTTAAGATATTTTCTCTTAAACTTGTCTATTGTCACGGATTGCCTCCCCTGCTTTGCAGTAGTTTTCCAACAGTGGCCAAAACTCAAGAATATCTAAACTGGGTCGTCGAAGGTGTTTACCTTCGCACAAGATACTCTTGGCAGAAATGTACATAGTAGTGTAATGATGCTTCTATCCGTTCACAAGATAATTCAGAAGTCAAGAACCATGCGGCATTCCGCTGAGCAATGGTTAACTTATATCTGTCCGTCGCCTTTTGTGAAGGATTTAAGCAATGGTCTTTAGCCCGTTCAAGCCCCCAGCTGAGTTAATTCAGCGAATTCCTCTTATAAAGGTATAGCTCTGTTTAGAGGTACATATATGTCTAGGTAGGTATATATATATATATATATATGTATAATATTCTGGCTCAAACGTTTGCTTTCATACATAAAAAAAAAACTGAAGCGACTATGATTGTTTAGTTTTAGAACAACATGTAACAATTTTAATAATGAATTAGTCTTTAACAGTTAAAATAAATATGGAAAGATTGGTGAAATTTTGCTGTAAATACAGGTTTTCGTCACTGAGACGTAGGTGAGGATTTATCAAAGTCCGTTGCTTTCGCCTATTTTACACTCGAAAACGTAACTTTAGGTGAGTCCTGTCGCCGTGGTTTCCGTCACTTCTTTTTGGTAATGAGTGCACTTCTCCACATACTAGCGGCGTCGTAACGTTAGCACTTCAAACCCTCTGATGCTATTAACCACGTATCCAAATTGGGTTATACACAATCCCCTCGCACAGTTTTCGGATGGACAGGAGCAATTTCGGTGCATATGATCTCGAATCAATTTCATCTGAGAAATTCCGCTTATGACGGTGTTCTATGAATCACGTGGTCTGGGATATTATTTATCTTATGACTGATGAACCAATTGCTATGTTTCCAGTCTTGATATTTACAGTCCTGGCCCCTCAAGATTTATGTCTCTGTATTTATAAAGGCGGGTTTACTTTTTAAGGTTTTAAGTTTCCCAAATACTTCGATCTGTCACTTATAAGTAAGAAATTCTAGGTCCGATCCTTCTCTTTCTGGCTGTTTGGGAGTTGCTCCTTTGAAGTTGTGAAGCTGTCGGTTCTGTGTCTCTGAGTTCGCTAGATTTTATTTTCAGTTTCCAGTTCAAATCCCATATTGCACTTCCCGGCAAACTGGCCAATGAGATTCATTGTATATTCTGGCTCTCACTTCAATCCAATCGTAAGCTCTTTTCGCACTACGTGGGTTGGGGTGTTAAAATTCATAATTGCCCCCGCGTGTTTAAAATATTAAATTTATTATACGCACGCATGACCTCTTTATAATATGACGTAATATTTCCGGTGACATCTTTGGCACTCTCACAAACAAATGTGTGAACTGATTACCTGTCTAAGTGACTTCCGTCAAGATTGTTTACCCAGACAAATTATCTGTGATAATGATACAGACAGGGGCCAGCGGACGCGATAATCTAATTATCACCCATCCTTCAGACTGCTTTCTTTGCGTGTTCGTGCGCTCTACCGTCTTGGGTAAACACCGTCATCAGCTTTTCACCTGGGGCCAAATGTTGGACCGACCGTTTCAAAGGGTGGTCAGACTGAGAGAATAAGAAAAACGTATTACCGCTGACCGGTGATAATGACCGGGTATTGTTATGATAATACCCCAGTTCACCTGGCGGAACGTGAACAAGTCTGTGGAGTGGTAAAGCAAAAATGTAAGAGATAAAGATAGTCCCACAGCAGATACTTCAGTAGGGGAGTATAGTGTTAGAGACTTCCCCCTACTAGATTCAGTATAGAGCAAAATAATGAATGAGAGGGCAAAACATAGCCAAATAATAAGCGATCTGAGAGAAACATGAAGAAGAAATGATACTGCCGTAGTGCTGAAGGCGTGAGAGAGCCACAAAAAGAACACTCACAGACGTTTTGTCACATCTATTCATAGCTTGTTTTAAAACATCAACTGAAGACAAAATCAAAATTTATATCCTTTTTGACGCTTGGGTAAACCTACAAAATTCTTGAAACAAAAGGAGTTAAGGGTGTTAACTAAAAAATGGTCACATTTATAAGAAAGCAAATAAATAATTTAAGACACCAGAGTTTTCTTCACCCTTCAGTTTCCCAAGGAGCAGAGACCTTCAACAAAAATATTCTGAAGCTCAAAGTCTTTCCATGTCTTTCTCGCCATTTTCATTTCTATCTTCATTTCTCTTTTCCGTGTAGCAACTTACGAACATTCCTTGTACCAAAACCGCATTTCTAGTAGACATAGCAATTATGATACTTATCCACTGAGTGTGAAAATCAACGAACTAGGCCAGGGGTCGGAACCCCGTCAATCTTGATCTACCAGTAGATTCAAAGGGATCATGTGGTAGATCTTTAGGTGGCGGAGAGAAAAAAAAAAGAACCTAGATAAATTGGGACCAACCCTTTCCTTCCAGCACGTAAAAGTGCGGTGTCCCTATGCTTGAGGGTACTTTGGCAACATTCCCATTGAAAACCTGCAAGCTAGCTGACTAAAATTTACTTTATGCATGACCTGCATAAGATAGGAAGCCATCTATTGTTTGAAGTGAAGTTAACTATCGGTAAAATATCATTTAGTTTGAATCCACTACCACTATGTTGAAGAAATTGTAGGTAGCAATAAGACTGCACTTATTCTTACTTCTAAATACCCCGAAACATTTAAACCAACACAATTTTACCAACTTCGATCTTTAGAGAGTTCAGTGGTTCTAAAGTAGATCTCCACAACTCCAGGGTTGTCGACCCCTGAACGTAAGCCGCTTGATAATGACGTCATTAAAATGTAAGCAAAATGTAACTAGCTCAGTAGAGTTCCGCTGGGCTACACAGAGGGCAAAGGGCAACAATTAACATCTACTTCAAAGTTGCCCAACACATGCGGAACAGAGAAAGTGCATATGGCCGACACCAGTACCATTCGTGGAAAGCTCTACGGACATTAAAATAGCCTCAAACTGACTACTGCTTTCTTTGAACACGTTCAAGTGGACGTCTGAGAGTGTATGAAGTAGAAGAGGAAAACCCCTGAACTAGGCATCATAACTAGGCTTTATAACTATGCTTTCATACATAAATTATCGTTGTGGGAATTGGTGGTCTGGTACATTTTATGCAAAGTGCATGAGTGGATTGTTGTCGTTAAGGCTGATTAAATTTGAAGAAACCAACGTATTGTGTAAATATGTTGGTACCAGTTCTATTATTCTTATTATTCTTTGATCATTTACCGCCGACTGTCAAAGCAGCCAGCGGCCATCACGCCCGGTGGCGTCTTGTAGGGCAGCAACAAACTGCTTCCACTTTAGTTCTATAATAGGATCGTTATAATTCATTCCAGTCATGCGCCGTAAAAGCTAATTTAACATTCATTAATCATCAGAGCTAGACTGCGTTTCTAGTAGGAGTAGCAAGTACCATATGGTGCTCATTTGGATGCATGCTACCTCGATAAAATCAACTAGTACTATCTACTGAGTGCAGAAATTTGTAACAAATTTGGCTACCGTACATATTGTCATCGTAATGACAATTTGTAGTATTGGACATGTACATGCAATGTGTGTGAGGGGATTGATGTCTTTGGGGCTTAAGAAATTTTAAGCTAGAGTATTATGTAAATAATAGAGTAAAAGCCCGTCATTTGATTCAAATGCACCAATAATTAACCGCAATTGTACTTACTTAAATACGTGTCGAAAAATAATAGGTGTGAATATCCGGTTGTAAATCAGAAGAGTACCTTGATTTTCTGTTGTTTTAATTTCTACTTTTGCATTGTTGTGATTTCTTGATCGAGACAATGCTGCGTACAACTGTCCGTGAGAGAAAACTGGCTCGATCAAGAAAATATTGTTAAACTCTAAGTGATTATTAAACCTGTTGATCTATAACCCTACGGCTATAGTTGGATTAATCACTATTGAGTGAATTGTATGTCTGCAACCACCCTGCACCCGTATGACTCATATTGTGTTGAGTAACCCAAACATATAGAACACGGCTGTTTGCCCGCTATTTAAAGTCGCCACGTTAGTTCTGGAACGTCCGATTGGCAGAGTGGTTAGAGCGCTGGTCTCTGGCGGCGTAGGTGCCGGGTTCAATTCACGGTATCATCTCGCTGCAGTTTATCCAGCTGTAAATGGGAACGTAACTGTGCTCTTGAGTTAGGGAAGGAAAAGGCAGCGAGGAAATGAACTTGTCACCCTACCTCTCGATGCTGGACCTAGTATAGTGAAGTCTCTAACACTTCACTCCCTAACGGCAGTATCTGCTATGGGACTTTTACCTTTTTACGTTAGTTCTGAGCCTGAACGGTTGACCCAATTTCTCACCAGCTAGGTCACAGCTTTTTCTGCAGCGTGAAATACCTTATTTATTTACTTACGTACTTAGTCGTTCCTCTTCTACAGTGAAGTGTAGAAGTTTGGAAGAGAAAGCACCATACTGTCCTACCAGCTGTCTTCTTCCTGGCCTGGTTCCATTCTAGTCCTCGGTCCTCCAGAGATTGTCTAATGTTGAGGTCTGGATCCAGGGTTGTTAGTTTCCCATACTTGTCGTGGTAGCCAGTCTTCGCCCATTAGGACAATACCAGTTGATTTTATTTTGACAAAAGCGTGAAACTTAAATCACTGAAAGCGCATTCCTGTTAATTATAGCACTAAAATAATTGTGTACAAAGTCTGAACATACACGCCGTTCACTTTGCGCACTTTTCTTAGGCGAGTGTTACTATTTTCGGGAGCGTTACGAATGGAATGGCAGAATGAGCTGGAAAACTATATATATGACTAGCAATAACCCGTCAACATTGACAGGTTATTAAATATAGTGTGTTGTTTCTGTTACATGTATTACAGACTACCACAACTGTGGTCATTTCATTGCAGGCGACCGTCATTATATATTTGTAGGGAAAATTATATGGATGTATTAAATATGAAGACATGGAGTAACCTTCCTAAATGACATGTGGAGCAGTGATAATGATTTAATGGACCGTAAATTGACTAAATAACTAACATTTCTTTTATGACAACATGTCTCGTAATTGTTGCCTTTGAGAAGCCATGATCGACTTACTGCCTCTGAGAACAACGTTTGAAATTTGACGAAACTCCAGTTCATGTACTGTTTATCAATCGTGTTTGTGACGTGTTCTGGAAAAGAGCCTACAGTAATCTGACATCTTATTGTAACCTTATAGCTGCTCTCTGATTTGCTAGCTAAACATGCATTATTCCAACTGTCTATTTAGGCAACTCACCCTTTTGTCCCCACCCTCTTTCCTGTAAAAACGGGCTAAAGCAGTCTTTACAATCTTCCTTTACCTGTCAGTCATAGCAGGAAACAAATCACGCTTTGTTTTACTCCTTTCCGCTCACGCAAGTTCATCTGTCAATCATATAATACTCGACAGACAGACAGCACGTGAGAAAGGCAAAACTGACCCTTGAAGTTTGTCCAGGAAAAGTCTATAAATCCCTAGTTTCTTTTGATCTTGGAACACGGGCATACTACAGAGAAAACCGCTAGGAGAACGAAAGTCTTTGATATCGGTCACCACTCCAGACGAGAACCGCTGGAAAGACCGAGACGTAAGCTTTTTAACTTTCATCTTTCGCTTCTGAATTTTTGTCCCACACAGTAATGCGAAATAACGCCATTAGAGATGAAAGAAATTCAATGATATATATGTACATATATATATATATATATATATATATATATATATATATAACTATATATATATATATATATATATATAATATATATATATATATATATATATATAATATATATATATATATATATATATATATATATATATATATATATATATATATATATATTTATATATTTATATATATTTATATATATTTATATATATTTATATATATTTATATATATTTATATATATATATATATTGTAACTGTTTTTCTCTTGTTGAGGTGATCACTGGCCCAAGACAGTATACATGTTGTTAGGTGTGTAGTGCGAGCGTATGATGAACTGAGTGTGGGTGCGAATGAAGGCGCGAATGTGTTTAGGCTCGTATATATGTAGACCCTGCAACCCATACACTCACATGCAGTAGTCAAGGATGCTTGGACACTGCAGGCACGTTTCAAAACATTTATTGACGAGAACACACATGGTATCAACAGGAACAGTCAGTGTAGCAAGGTCATGCTGACCGGAAATCGATAGGTATACATTAGGCATTCAACAAGCTGGTAAACATTTGAATATTCGTGCATGGTCAATACAATGTTCTTCAATAATGACAGTTCGTGGCGTCGCCCTGGTATCACTGACTAAACGCGTCAGATACCTTAATCACTTTGACACATAGGTGCAACTTGGCATTCCCCGCCAATTGCACTGTATTAGGCTGTAGTACAATTAGCCCGAAAACACATGGCCTCGTTCTGACGTCAGCTGTGTACTTCTGATAAGCAGGTTACCATCAACCTTGCAGTAATGCTTATTGTAGACATAAATACCGCCAATCTGCGGTTCCCACAATATATCTTCGTCACTGGATTTCTGGACAATATAAAGACTAATAGTCTTGGATGGCTACCTCGAGCACAAAATATAAGTTCTGAAATGGAGGATCGGTGAGCTGCAGTTCACAGACTAGGCAATCTTCTAACATGTTCTGCCACCGAAAGCATAGTAATGGAAAAAGTCGGTATTACCTGTAACCGAATCCACAGAACATAATAAGGAACTCTGCTATCATTCCAACGCACAGAGATTCACTGGGGAAAACTGCCATCGCAGTCACTTCGAAGATTCTCCCCGAAAAACACAATGGACCCTTGGTCCCTTCAGAAAACCCAGGACACTTCACGGCTTGCCGGAAGTCTAACTCCACTCCCGCTTAAAAAACCCTGCCTTATGGGCATACGCCAGAACTGTCAACCTTTGACCCTAAAGGTCAAACACAATGAATGAATAAACAAGGGAAGACAACCCCTAATCAACCTGACATCGCAGGTAAAGACACAATTATTCTTATGATAAAAACATAAGCAAATAACTTGACAGATGACTCCGTCAAAAATGACAGCAACATATTACTACAACGCCCCCTGTAAAAAAAAAATGAAATTTTTTTTTTTGATATGTCCATGAGCAAGATTGTCACAAGTATCACTTATGTGCTCATGAAAACAATGAACCTAATATCAGGTACCATAGACGCATAAACACACCGCCTGAAGAGGATACAAACCCTCTCCCAACATAGGAGCAAATATCTCCTTTCAGCCAAACAAACTAAGGCGGTACCATTAAAGAAACCTAAGTTGCTGGCAATATCAATCATATATCAAACATTACTAAATACTATAATTATAGCAATATACAAATGTCATGAATTACAATGCTATATTAGCAACATATCACTGATGGATGGACAAAATGAAACTTGTTAAATTATCTAAACATCATCCAAATACATTTGTATTACAACATATTAGGATATTAAGGATAGACCTAAGTCCGAAAGTGTATCAGGAAAAACTAGGACACAAGATTTAACTGGAATCATGTGGGCATCTGGACAATATGTCCGCCATCACATTATCCGAACCACGGATAGCTCGCACCGTGAAATGGAAAGGCTGAAGAGCAATAGCATAACGATTAGATCTCGAGCTCTTCAAATCCTTACTTTGCATAGCCGTAAGAGCTTTTTGGTCGGTTTCCATAAAGAAATGCGCGCCCAGAAGGAACCTTTGTAGCTTAAGAATGGACCAAACCATAGCCAACAATTCACGGTCTAAAACCGAGTAATTCCTTCTGCCGCATTTAGCTTCCTAGAAAAATGGGTATATTATATAAATAGTTATAATAAAAACTAAATGGGGGGGGGGGGGGGCAACCACACAAGATCCTCATACACGCAGAAAAAATATATGTAAATAATAATATATAAACACGGGGGGGTGAATAAGGGTTTGAAAGAGAATAGTTAAAAAACAAAAAATTTATTAATATAACAAATATTAAATAAAATATTATATAAAATAAAAATATATAAAGAAAATAGACTAAATATATGGGGGTT